>CM076581.1:345263531-345516966 GCA_034641835.2 Pinus albicaulis | reverse complement strand
TAAATGAAGGAAGAGGAGTAGGAGGAAGTGGAGTATGGATAAAAATGGGAATATATTGTATGGAAGCCTGAGGCGTAGCTGGGAATAGTTCACGGTTAACAGCAGCTACTTCTGTGACTTCTTTAATTTCTTCGGCCTCAGGAGTAGGATGAGAATCTTCTTCAATCCAGGCACTTCCTCTACGTGGAGTTTCTGAGTAAAACTCAGGATTTTTTGTTCTGATTTCTTGAGAAGAAGAGGGCGGATAATATTCAACAGAATATTGAGGGTTTTCAGCATGAACTGACTTCCTCTCCTTCCAAACTCTTTTATAGATGATCTTCTCTGGGTCATACACGTAAGGTGTCTTCGACTGAGATGTATCTGACCTCAAATGTGGCTTACGAGGAGCCAGGACTACCAATAGATTTATCAAATAAAAGCAGTGGAGTTGCCAAGGTGAGAGATATACAACTCTTCAACTCTCTGTGCTCACCTGATTAGAGAGTGAAAACAATTTTTCGAGGCCCAGGGAAACTGATATTCTTAAATTCGGTCCCCGGAAACGGTGCCAGAAAGATGTTGGGGACAATTTTTTCACCCCTAGAGACAGCCTAGAGTTGCTATAGACCAGTGCCTAGGACATCTTAATATAGCAAGGAGCTCATCATATAGCTTGGGTTGTCAATCCAAAAGCTCCCTTACTATCTCTTGTAAAACAAAAAAATAAGATTGAATGGGACCAAACTCTCTCAGAAGCTAATACAAAGATAAGAATAATGTAGGAACATCATGCAAAACTCCAATATGAAGGCATCAGGCAGTTAAGAGATAGCTTACTGTAAAAAGGGCCAGTTCAAATAATATATCACAGAAATCAAGTATCAGAAAGTGGATGTAGTGAAGGAAATAATAAGAGAATATCAATTGACATTAGATTGATACCCAGATATACAACAAAACCATGCATGGGCTTGTCAATTCAAGAATCCATACACAATCCTGGCATTTTAAAAGCACCCTCCTAAAACAACTGATATAGTAGAAAATATGGATAAGGTGAACATGGAACAATATATCATGACTAGGCCTATTTAAAGCGCTTGACTAACCCCAGTATGGGCATCAACGAGGATGAATCCTTACTCAATATTAGTGACCACTCGCATTCTAGAGCATGATATAAGAAGATAAATAACATGAAATGAGATATTGTATTAACACATAAGATAAAATTACATACTATGAGATGCCAAAGACCAGAATCCTCATTACACTTATAACTCCTCCTCACTGAGACCCTATGGGCTCTGAACCTTTATACTTAAATATTACAAAATGTATACATAAGCCTTCTCACTGCACAGTTTGCTGATAGAGATCTGGAACCCTTACAATGTTTTTCCTTTTATTTTTTATAGAGGAAAGAGAAAACTCTAGAGAATGAGGTAGGTGATGTACATTTAATGGCCTCATTTAAAAAAATTTAAAGGAAAACCCCGCCTATGCTATTTGGCGGGGCTGAAGTGATGCACGTACTCAACTACTACTTCGTGAAATAAATGCTGATGATAAAAATCTCCTTATGAACAAGACATAAATAATAAAATATACAAGTGCTATGTACTTGGCTGGAGGAGGAAAATCTGCTGTGATAAAACCTTGAGGTTGCTTGCAAGAATAAATGAACTGGGAAGAGGATCTCTGCAGAGGCTCAGCATAAGGGGAAACCTTCATGAACTCTCAGTACTTTCCTGAGAAGAAAATCAGCTGAAATATAATATGTAGGGTATGTTTTTTAATGTATTGTACCCTCGACTTGATCTTGAAAATATCTGGTCCGATACCCTTGTCTTTTAATCACCAGATACGGGCCCATAATCTTCAATGGGTTGTTGAAATCTTTAATTCTTTCCTGATGTCCTTTGCAGGAACATTTATATCCCCATACGCTAACTGGCATCTTTAAATTGTCCTTGGAGAGCTCGAAAGATTTTAAATCCCGCCCCTGTGATGGATGTCTTACCATGGCGGCTTTCAAGACCCTTCTTCATAATGATAGCTCCAATTGAATTGCCTTCTGAGATGCTCTATCGCTGCAACCAAAACTGTGAATTAAAACATCTCTCTGTATGTCGAAATCCTGCAAAATTTACCAACACATTAGAAACACCAGGTAGAGGTGGGATGGACGAGGAGGTGAAGATGGTGATGACGTCGCAGATATGGACAATCGACAAGAACACGCAGGGTGACGAAAGAAAAACAATGGAGGCTTTGGAACGTAAACTTTCCGCGTGAAACAGTTTTAAACGTGATGAGTGAAAAATGATGAATACAAATAAAAACACACACATGCATATATATGGTGGGGAAAACACCATGGATGCGCGGGAGTATGACACGTGGACGATAGTACGACAAATGTCAACAGAAAGGGTGATGTGGAGGTGTATGGTCAACAGGCGGAAGAGAACGCGTTTTAGACTGTCGGATTTCGAAACCAGATCAACGGCTCGAAGGCGCGGGGGTGACGTAACGGTGGGACACAAGACACAACGGACACAGGTTAACGGGCGGGCAGATTTGGAGGGTATCTGCCGTTGGATTGAGGTCGACAGATCCAACGGCGCGAATGAGTTCCGCTGCCCGGCCATCGTACAAACTTTAACGCGCGAAAAAGTGGTTTTTAGGGCCCGTACAAAAGACACACGGCGCGTATTTAGTGGAATCACTGCCCCCATGGTGAATACTGCTGACCTGTCCAAAGATGTGCGGAATTAACCGCCGGTTTTTGGGCGCGGGGACCACTATCACTGCGTTGATTGTGGGCCGTAGATTTAACTGAGATCGAACGGTTGCAAGTGCGCCCGAAACATTTATCGTTAAGCCCCCTTTTCCTTTGGCATATGGATCTGCGCTCGGGCCATATGTGGATTAAAACGAAAGGGGCTAAGGCTTCAATAAAATTTAAAACATGGGTTTTAACTTTGCACAATGTATTTTTGGGCAAAAAGGTGGTGACGAGCGTAACATGGAGGCTTTTGGCTACGAAAGATATTTTGAACAGATCCAAAGGGAGCTGGTGGCCAAAATTTAAATGGAGGGGGGGAATATGCACAACAGGATTCATCATTATAGCTTTTATCTAGCTCATGTTTATGCTAGCATGTACTTTACAATTCAGTCCCTTGTTTACTAGATGCATTTTTCTTTTGTACTTTGTCTTAGCGGGCATAGGTATGCCTCCCCCGCCACCTTTAGCATAGATACCCATTCATAAAAAGATACTTGCCGCACCTGTAAGTCGCATCTCCTCAGGGTCTAGTTCTTCAGCACCTTAGTCTACATTACATTTCTCTCTCTCACTTCCCTTTTGATGTTTGGTGATTGAGTTCTTACAACGTACTTTAGTCATACGATTTGCTCCTAACACTCGCACTTTGGGGGGCAATCTGTTACACCATTTTTTGGTCATATAACCTATTATCATTAGATGGACCCAAGTACACCATGTAAGAACAATTTTACCCTATGTAAAATTGCTTTCACTATGTAAAATAACTTAATAAAACACATTTATTAGGTTGTTTATGGTCTAAACATGAAACCCCAAGGGGAAATATTAAACAAATCTATATTTTTTTGGTTTTCCTCATGGAATAATTAATTAAACAATAATTTAATTATTATTCCGGGTCATATTTAACCCAAAACAAGGAAATTAATTAGATAAATCCCTATTTATCTTATTATTTTCTAGGAATAATTATTTAAACCTTATTAAATAATATTCCTTGTTAAATTTGACTAAATCATTTATAAATAATTGAATAAATCATTATTTATTCAATTATCATTCAACCACTTAAAATAATAAATAAATCATTTATTTATTTATTAATTATTTACAAATAAAGGGATTTGACCCAATTCAAATACTTTTCCCCTCCAACAAATATAATAAAATGTTCCATAAAAGGTGGATCTATATTTGGTTAATATTATTTTAATCATGCACCAAGAACTAGAATGACCCAATATTTTATTATAAATATAAGGGTTTTTCCTACCATTCTTCACCTTCTGTTGCCTATTAGATCACTCTGGATCTATACTCTTGATCTGACTTTGAGCCATTATCATTGTCATATTTTCCATTATTTACTTTGTGAGCTTCCTTTGAGTTCCATGTTTGTCTCGGTTTTCTACACCAACAAGAGAGAGAAATTCTAGATCTGAAGTGCTGAGGACTTTCAAGAACCCGTCGCATTGAGGAGAATTGGAAACACCTTTCTTATTTTCCTCTGAGGTGCCCTTAATATAAAATTATTTAAAACATATTATTCTTGTCATGTCTATTGGATGCATGGAGCAAAACCATATTTTTACTGCTTAATGTCTTTTTATGAATAGATCTAGATTTCTGCAACACTTGTGTTGATCAACTAACTGCAGATCTAAAGATATTAACAACCATCTTTGATGTTATGGCTATAAGTTATGTGTAGCTAAGGTGGTATTTTTTCGTACACTTCGACGAAACATTCATACTAACAGTGAGCTTGACTCAGTCTTTTCTATGGATTTCTCTGTGTTTTGTTGTGAAGGATTTCCTTTTGATTTGAAGAATTTCTTCTTCGCCATTAACATAAGATCTCCACTCCGGGATATTCCTGTGACTTGTTCGAATTTCAGGATTTTCTCTCTCGCACTTATCTGAGTGATAAACATTTGGTAATCACTAGTCATACCATTCATGGTAATCATGACCAAATCTGCATCTGCTACAATTTCATTAATATTTTCCAATTTTTTGTTTATATCTTTCATCCACGATATGAAATAAGCAACTGTTTCATTCTCATCCATATTTATGGATAGAATCTTTCTCTTAAAAAAAAAGACGATTTGTATTCCTCATCTCATACAAATCCTTCAATACTGTGGAGATTTCGCATGTTGATTTGTATTCTCTTATATGCGGCATGATGCAGTCTTTCACTAACATCTTCAGCAATGCCTTTTCTCTACCTTCTCTGTTCTCCCAATCTGGAACTGATGCTGTTGGCTTCCACTCATCCTCATTTGCAATCGTCCAACCACTTTGTGCTTTTAGCACAGTCTCCATATTGAATTTCCAATTTTAGCAATTAGAGTAATTGAGATTGTTAATCTCATTCAATTATGCTTCGATTATTTGATTATTCATCTTCACGATTCAAAAAAGAAAAAATTGGGATGACAAAAAGAAATGATGGATCTACTTGAGATCCTTAAAGAAAGCAATGTTACGATACAAATCTACCTGATGTGCAACAAGATGTTTTGCACGTTTTGCGACATACTTTTGAATCCTCTGCATCGTCAAGATCTACTTCAGATCTCCTCCTTCATTGGAAAACTTCAACCAAATCCCTTCATCGGCGACCTTTCACAAGATTTCTTCCTTCATGAGTGGTATCCACTCACTCATATCTACTTTAGATCTACTTGACGCTCTTATTGACCCAATTTCTCGGTCGATCGTGGTGAAAAAGAAACTCAGTAGGTCCTCCTGTAATCGACGCATTTGTTATTCTTATTTTCGCGTCATCAGCACAAATTTTATGCCAAAAACCGAAGTGATCCACTTAAATCCTAAAAAAAAATCGACTGATTCGTGAGGGGCTTCTCCTCTACTAGCTCAATAATAGCACAGATCACATCACTGCAGCTATGATTCGACCTTGGAGCTTTGATACCATGATAAAAGGTGATGTTTGAATTAAATAAATATAAAACCCAGTGATGAGCTCTACGAAGGAGTGTGAACCATGAGAGTCTCGCTCTATAGAATACTCTACATTCTCAATACACTTCAAGAATTATATAGCATACATGGTTTTAAGGAAGTTAGAACCATACCCTAAGAAATAGAAACTAATTCCTATCGTAAGGTATCGTGAACCAACTCACACTAATATAGGATTCTCCATTATCTTCAACATTTACTTATTTGTGATCGCAACCATTTTATATTAAAAGAAAGAGAGGATAGAAAGGTCACCTTATAGTTGGGTTTTCTCTTGAAAGGTTAAGTGGCTTATATTTTTTTTCAAATCATGGATTCTGATTTTTTAATTCATTGTTGTCTATTTTCTACATAATTATAATGTGCGAGCATATGTAGCTAAATAGTAATTTACAGATCTATAAATGTAAAGGGAAATAAACCCTCATAGCGTACATTTCAAATTTTACGGATAATTTATGAGAATTTTGAGATAAAATATCTAGTGGAATATCCACAACAATTTATAAATCAAGAAAGGGAGAAGCCAATGAAATAAACTAATGTTGGGCACATATTGATAGAATCAAAATCAAGGAAAATGCAAGATCTAGAATATGAATTTCAATATAAGATGGTTGAATATATTCAATATATGCAAAATCATGCTTTGATCTACAAGTTTATAAGGATGTGGCTTTTTGAAGAAGCAGTGATCTAGTATATCCAAAATAAATGGAACCCTAAAGTAAAAGTAACCTTCGAGTTAGGAGAGAGAGGCTTCTCTATAATATTTTTTAGGAGCCTGAAGGTAGAGCATGAATTTTTTGGCAACATCCTTACTTCTTCAATGGTG
Source organism: Pinus albicaulis (assembly GCA_034641835.2). NCBI lineage: Eukaryota > Viridiplantae > Streptophyta > Pinopsida > Pinales > Pinaceae > Pinus > Pinus albicaulis. Next base: position 345,510,358 of record CM076581.1, on the reverse strand, counting down.
AGGGAACTTTCATGATATTTTAGAAGGAGAAATATAACACAAAGAACAATTTTTTTTTAGAGCTATTGTTGTTCACCTCTAAATTTTCTCTCCCAAAACAATACTAGGAATAAGAAACTATCCGTGGAATCTGTAATGCCATATCCAAATTTTTTAATGTTTTTAAGTCTACAAAAAGAGGATGATGCACATCATATGTTGGGATTTGTATCTATATGATTATTTCCTAACATCATATTTTAAATAGAAAGTTTATAGCAATTAAATATCTAGAGTAGCCATTGGACTATTTTGATGTCAATGTTTCCATGGTCACATCTTCAAGGATTTACATCTTATATTAAAGGAATTTCTATATATTATTCCACTTAAATAAACCAATAACAAGTCTGAAAATCCAGACAAAAAAAAATGTATGTTGTCCTAAGGGGTAGTATGTTTAGGACCGAAAATTTTATCTAGAAAAAAGTTTTAGTTTCTAACATCCCAAGAAGATACCTCAATAGAACATGATAATAATGAATCCTCAAGAATCAAGAAGGAAGCAATCCAAATTCATCTTTAATTTCAACAAAGGAAAAGTTGAAGACACAAGAATAAAATTAGTTGGAACCTTTCCAAAATAAACCACTACAACAACAATCAAATAATATAAGACACATGTAACTACAAAGAACATGAATCTAGGTGAATAAATCCTATTAGAACTAGTATAATATTGGAAATGAAAAGTATCTCCAAACACTTCTATATCATCATATTGAGATGTTTAAAAAAGAAACACTTCTACATCCTCATATTGAGATGTTTAAGAAAGATTGTCTCAAGTAAAAAAAATGAAATGATAATACTCAAGAATCCAACTCTTCCAATTGTTTTATATATATATATAAAGATAGCATAACTATCACGAGGACTTATCGAAAAAGTTAGAGAAATGTTGGATAATTGAGGAAGGGCCATGATGATGAAAAATGAATTTCTCTCAACCCAAACCAAAATTCCATTAATATAATATATTAGAACATTGGAGGCCCCAACTATATCAAGAAATGCATTCTACTTAAGGAACATATCTCTTGAGAAATCCCCATGATGAAACTACTCAAGTGATACTAAATGTTCTAATGAAAAGATATATGAAATTTCGTCTTAGAGTTGGAAAGGTTGTCAATCACTAACAATGGATGCCAATAATCACATGAACTTGCTATGATATGGAGCCCTGGCCTCATTCTCTTTAATTGTCTTAAATGAAATTGTATTTATAACCAATGTCTATGGTCTTCACTTGATTGGGGAAAAAATATGTTTCTTCAAAATATAAAATGTTTGGGACCCATTCTAGTAGGATCTATGGGTAATGGGTGGTTATTTCATTCTAATAATAAAATCATTAAAGCAAAACTAAGAATAGATATGATGCTTGGATGTAGAAACAAAACATTCTAACCTCATAAATTTTTTGAAAGTGACTAATTTAGACATTATGAATGGAACTTTATCTCATCATAACGAAAGAGGAGACAATAAAAAAAATTCCTCTCCATTAGAATGTTTCCTCATATTTGAATATTTACCAAAAAACAAAATCTATATGGATGCATCCATAATTCTCTATAAAACCTTAATCCATTGGATGATATGGATAGATTTTATATCAAGGAAACAAGAAATAATGGACCATTTCGATTTGAATTTTTTTGCAAGACTCCTCTTTCTTAGAAATGCAAGAAGTTGTTGTAGGGATGCAAACTTCCTTAAGGACACAATGATATACAAGTTTCAACTTAAGAACTATAATTCCTTAAGGAAGAAATTTGAAAATGGAACAAGGAGGAGTTCATAAATATATTCCATGGCCTTTATGATTTGGAAGGTCATATGCAAAAATTATATCAAATAATATACTTGGAAGGGTGGATGAAAGAGATAAATTCCAAAGAGTTACAACTACTTACTAAATGAAAATAAATATCAATTGAAAAAGAGATATTATGCAGAAAAATTTCCAAGAACAATTTTGTGGAACTAAATGATAAAAACACCAAGTTTCTCCATAATTCAATGATAAAACATCACAACCATAACCATATATCCTCTCTTAGATATTAGTGGATATATGATAAAAAATAACAAAGATATATAGGGTGAACTATTATTTTACTATGAAAAGCTAATATCATAGATACAACCCCATCATTTGAAAGCAATAGAATACATAACCAACTACATCCCTAAAGTATAAAATGGTCCACAAAGTGAAGCTCTAATGACAAAAGTATCCTTAAAATATGAAGAGGACTTGAAAAGCATGCTAAAGAATAAATAACCAATCCCAATTGGTTTTCATAGGATCTTTTTCCAAGCCTAATTATCATTCTTGGGGGATGATATCCTAGAAGTGTTGGATGAGTATAGGATATTTTCATTATTCCTAATTACTCACAATGTCACTTTTTAAAACTTTAATGCTAAAATATGACCAAGCCAATGAAGAAAATTGCTTTCAACCTTTTTCCTTATTTGATATGTAAGATCATGTTCAACACATTTTCCAATCATCTCAATCCCTTGCTCGACTCATTCATTTAATACAACAAATATCTTATGTGGAATACTCCCACAACCCACAACCCACAACCCACAATTGTCCTTAAAAAAATACTCCATATGTCCTTAAAAAAATACTCCATATTGCTAATTCATATGGTAAAGAATTCGTAATGGATCAAATCACATCTATAAAAGAAATATATCTCGAAACATCTAAAATATGAATATGGATAGATGAGTAAAAAAACTCATCATCCTAATTTATCAAATTTCTCATCATTAATGTGTTTTTATTGAATTAATTAAAAGTTTAAATTACACAATCAAACTTACCCATCATTTCAAAAAAATATTTGGAAGTAGAACTTCAATGGAAGTCTAACTTCAATGGATTGATGTGATATTCCTATCAAACTATCAATTTTAACCGGGTAACTTGTATTGAAGCAATGCAACAATACAAGTTGAGGTCATAATATTCAAGTGGACACCATCCATAACATATCAAGTTCTGGGATTCCGGACGTTGTTGGTGAAGGTAGAACCTCGCTGACTGTCTCTTCCACCATTTCTGGTTTTATTGTTCTCTCTTTGGTATCCATCTTGGCCTGCACCAGAAAATGAACCACTACTACGTCCAGGAAAGGAACCTCCTCCGGCTCTGTTGTTTACAAAATCATTTCTTCCATTTCCTTGAACGGCATAAGGATAGACACCACGTCTTCTCTCTCCATCATTTGTTAATCCTTCCCCATGAGGGCGTTTCTCCCTGATAAACACTTGACGGTCACCAATTTGAATAGGGGATGCATTAATTGCACGTTGGACTGAAGCTGTTTCTTCAAATTCAACAAAACCAAAACTGGATTCACTCCCTGGCCTAATCTTAACCTGAATCCCAGAAGGCTTAATTGCCCCAAACTTCTTGAACTCCTCCCCAACTTGGGAAGCGGTAACATTCACAGGCAAGTTGTTGATAAAAATAGAGAACCCAATTTTCTGTGCATTGCTTTTACCAGTCCTATTGACAGGATTGGCACTTGGTGCAGTGGAAATGGAAGAAGTTGCTGGACGTTGAGCTGAATTTGCTACAGCCATGCCCGCCAAAATAGTTGGTTTCTGAATTGCAACGGTGGGCTGTGCTGCATTTTGTTTAACAACTGAAGCATAGGTCTTTTGACGTGGTTGGACTTCAACAGGAGTTTCTTGAGGACGAGGTGGCTCTCCATTTTGAGCATGTTCATTTTCTGTTACCTTTTGGCCAGCTGAGTCTTCTGTGGTTTCCTTGTCCTGAATGCGATTTTTATGTACCTCCTCAACAACATGAGCAGGCTCCTCCAGCACTGTTGTGGATTGCTCACTCACACCATTTTGACCTAGTTCTTCAGGCTTGACAACTGAGCCTGAAACCGAATATTCTTTTGTTGTGGATTGCTCACTCACACCATTTTGACCTAGTTCTTGAGGCTCGACAACTGAGTCAGAAACAGCATATTCTTTTTTTGCGGGTTGCTCACTCACACCACTTTGACCTAGTTCTTTAGGGTTGACAACTGAGCCTGAAATAACATGTTCTTTTTTTCTGGATTGCTCACTCACACCATTTTGACCAAGTTCTTCAGGCATGACAACTGATGCTGAAACAGCATATTCTTCTGTTGTGGATTGCTCACTCACACCATTTTGACCGAGTTCTTCAGGCTTGACAACTGAGCCTGAAACAGCGTAATCTTTTGTTATGGATTGCTCACTCACACCATTTTGACCTAGTTCTTCAGGCTTGACAAGTGGGCCTGAATCAACATTTTCTTTAGCTGTTTCTTCTGAAGGATTTTGATTTTGTCGTTGTGGTGCATCATCCAAATACCTAACAACGTCATTCAACAAAAAGTAGCCCCCTTGCTGAGGAACCAGGAAAAATATTTGAGAGAATGCCCGTGTTCCACGGTTTTTAAAGGTAATTGATCCACTTACCAAAACTAGTACTGCATTGTTGTAAGACAACAGTGAATCGGTTGTCTTGATCTCGACCTCTAACGCACTGTTCGCCAGAGAGGTTACCAGTTTCTTGATAGCCCCCACAGTAGTTACGAACATCATTTGTCCACTAGAGTCTTGGCGACCAACTATGCTGAAATCTTGATAAAATTTGTGTAGCGATTCAGGTGAGCTAACAAGAACATTGTAATAGCGGTTCACAAAGGCAGCCCCAATCATTTGTACATCAGGAACGGTAGGTATGGCGGCTTGTTGGATGGCCATTTCGCTGACAAGAAATTGCTGGAGTTCTCCCAAGAAGATTGAATTCGCTCCGAGTAACAGAAACTGTGGCCAATCAAAGCTTCCTTGCCCTTCGCCTTAGCTACTTTTTACCATCAACTTTGGCTTCGTGTTGCTATATATGCCCAACAAAAAAATTTCAATCTCGCTATTCCTCACGTCACGTCACGTCACGTCGGCATCGATTGGATTTGGATTGGTTAATAATAAATGTTCTCCTAAAAGTTAAGAATATATGTATTTTTAAATAAATTAGAAAAGGTGTATACCTGTAAGAGTTTTGTTTGTAAGAAGTTTTTAAAAGGTTCATATATAAGCTTATATTTTATATTTTATATTAATTTGGCAGTGAGCTAAATAATATTTTCACAATTAATTATTTATTATATTAATAAAAAATTAATTCAATTATAACGATGGAGTATTATGATTAATAAATATTTTATTAATGTTATTAAATTTCCAGTAAATATGAACTTAAGGAAATTAATTAAAATTTAGTAATTGAAATAAAAAATATATTTTAAATTTATATAATTAAAGGGTTAAGGATAACTTTGATAAAATTAAATTTAAAAGTTATTATAACATAGTTTTAATACATTTATAGAAGTTGTGTTTTTTCTTTTTTAAATAGCTATTATAGGCTAGGTATGTAATTAACTTGATGATAATAATAAAATATAATGAGAAAATTAAATTAAATAATAATAATAATAATAATAAATTTGTGATGAACTTAATGTATAAAAGAATGTGGTTTGAATGAGGATGATCTTAATTCTTTTTAAATGTGCATGTTAGTTTAATGATTTTCACTTAATTACCAAGTGTTTTCTACTACAAAGACAAGCACAATTGCCACTATGGGAGGGGTACATGCATGAGTTGATAATCCTTTCAAGCATCTCATTTTATTCATCTGAATGCAAACTCTATTGGATAGGGAAAGTTATTCAGATTAAAAAATTATATTGTTTAACATCTATCTTGGTGCTTTCAAAGTGGAAAAAGTGGAGGAATCAACTCATATGATGATTTTTATGAGAGGACCAGTTTGAAAAAATGAGATCTAAAACTTTTCAAAAGCATTTTTAGGCATAAAATGGTGGTTCTTATTCGTAAAGTTTTGTTTAATTAACAACACAAATCTTTCATATTCTATGATTTGAGAGCTATTGAATGGTGCAATAATTTCGTCAATGAGAATCCACATGAAAAATTTATGTCACTCAAAAGTTGACCTCCATGTTTTCACCACCATAATTAAGAGGATGCCACATCATCCCCCACTATTCATGGAAAAGGGGCTACCCATGTGATCATAATGACAAAGACACTAGAAGAGTGTGTATTGTAACTTGGGGTAGGAGTTAAGGGAGCCTAGACCTAACCACTAATACATTATTAGGTCATGTTATAACCCGACCACTTGGAGGAAAATATGTTCCAATTTTTTGAATGTAGATTGTTTCACATTAAAACTGAGTAGCTAAGAGGGATATAGAGAGAGCACATAGAGATGATATTTTCACTATAGTAGCCCACAAGGGCCACAAGCTTTACTTCTTTGTGCATGCAACCACTTTCTACTCAAAGAAAGAGAGGAGAGCAACCTCGCCTTCTAGTTGGATTTTGTCTCGAAAGGGTCACCAAGGTTATATCTACTGTCAAATTATGGATTATGATTTTTTAATTAATTGTTCTATTTTTCTAAATAATTATAATGTGCATGCATACGTAACTAAATAAAATTTACAGATCGATAAATGTAAAGATAAATAAACCTTCATAGTGTAGATTTCATATTTTAAGCATAATTTACGAGAATTGTTGTGATAAACTATCTAGTGGAATATCCATAACGATTTATATATGAACATAGATAGAAGCCAGTTAAAGAAACTAATATTGGGTGCATATTGGCATAATCATAATCAAGGGAAATGAAAGATCTAGAATATGAGCTTCAATATAGCAAGATAGTAGAACATATTCAATATATGCAATATCATGTTTTGATATACAAGTTTATAGGGATATTTATTTTTGAAAAGGAATTGATTGAAGGAGGTGGATGTTAGTGGCCACCTTCCTATTCCACTTGAACCCCCACCATTCTCTTTTTCAGTGTTTTAGTTTCTTTAATTGTAGAAAAATTCACTATTTCTGGTATTTTTTGGGGTCCTAAACACCGGGAGACATTTTCAAGCTCTAAACTATGTTTTTTGGGAAACCCAGGGCGTACATGAAAATTCTATTAATTATTTCCATTCGAAAGTTGTAGTCCTTGGATAGATCTTTCTAACGAGGTATTGTGTGCATTAAATAGAGATTGTATGCCAAAGTTATGACCCGAGGAAGTTTATGTACAAATTTACCCAAACGAAGCCAATAATTTTGGCTCTTCATCTCCTAGGGTTAGGTTTTTTTATGTTTAAGGTTTTTCATTTTTTCTCAATAATAAATAGGTCTGAAAACCTCATTATAAAATAGTTAAGAGGCATGTAGCCGCCACATCTCTTCTAAGAGATAAGTTGTTATCGCCTGAGCTAGTTTATTTCCATTTTCTTTGTAAGCTTATTTCAATATCTGATTTTAATGAAATGAAATGTTATTTCTATTGCATGTCTGTATTTATGGTTATATCTGTAATTTTTTGTGTTCTTGTTTAAGTTTGGATCAGTGGTATCAAAGCAGTCTTCTCTTTCTCGGTTTTTCTTTGCATGTCCCCAATTGATTTGAATGGGAAAATTAGTGTTTGCTATGCTAAATTCTAATTCAGAATATCAACAAAGTGCTTGAGGATTATGTGGTAAACTGAAAGTTAACCATGAGTTTTTATCTATTTTTATTTGAATTTCTTGAGTAAATTAAAATAAACATAACACTGAACAACAACATACAAAACACATTAACATCACCATAAATTGTAACACAACAACCCATGATGAAGGAGTTCACCCCTCCTGGACTATGTCTCCTTGGTCCAACTTCCAATGGGTTGACACTATTTTATTATGCTCAAAAGTGTGATGAAATAAGTTTACAACGTTGAAACGACTCTCAAACCTATTCCAATGGCTCCAGGATGCCCAAAAATGCATGTGTAGCCTCTTTATCCATCGAATTTGGTCAAAATCTCCTCAGGTTATGACTTCCCTAGCTTTTGCACTATTCGCTCTACATTTTCCAGTAAGTTCGACACCGAGTCTAAAAGTCCACCCAAAATTCTGCTAATTCGGTGCCAATTCCATCTAATCCCAATGCAATTTTTGGGTTCTATAATTTTTCCATTAAGTCCTTCATGTCGAATTTCTTTTTTAAATAAAAAAACCCTCAATTTTTCCACTATCGTTGGAGTTAATTGCAAGGTGGACACATGGGCGTCGATGGTTTTATCACCATATCAATCTTGATTGGCTGCTCATCAATCAACTCAATGTAACTCTTTCAAACCACTTCTAACTGAATATTAGCCTCTTCACTTTGAGAGGGCTCTCTCAAAGGGGATTTATGATTTTGAATAAGGATAATACTAGATGGCTAACTCTATGAATTGTAACTTATTTTTTCTATGATTGCAGGTTGAAAAATGATGCCTTGTTACCATTGGGCTTATGGAGTCAACAATCAATATTGTTAGTGACAGTGGTTCTTCACATGGAAGCTGAGGTAGATAGAGGTTTTTAACAGAGATAATTCACACACATAACATAGGAAAACACAGTCATTTCACCACTAAAGGAAGTTAGAGCATAATATTATGAATTCTGAGTAATTAGAGATGAAATATACTGCAAGTGATTAAACATAAAGATACAGATAAATAACACATAGAAAACCTGATGAGAATCTCCGGTCTCGAAGTAGAATGTCACTTTGTATTGGTGATAATGGATAAAACATATAAGCAGCAATTTGGTGCAATATTCTCCAACCCCTTTCTCTTCGATGTTTTGTCTATAAATAAAGATTATTTACAATGTAGATTACCTGTCTCACTCGCTAGATCTTCAAATTCTACTCTTGTAACCTATCACAACTGAAACCACTAACTTGAAAAAGAAACATGGCAGCTAACCTTAAAGAAAAAAAACTCCTAATAGGACTCTATCTCCTATTTATTACATCCATTTAACCTATCAATGAAATAGCTACATAATGGTTTAATAATGAATGTCGTATGCTCGAAGGACAAATGACCCTATTTCACCATCACTTTACATTTTTAAAGCACCTCTAGATTTCTAGAACATAATCCTACTTTTTAGGAAAGGATGAGCTTAATCTTTAACGTAGTATTAACTGATCAGGTGGCTCTGTGCCGCTCCCTTTGAGTCATAAATATTTGTTGATAAGGTCCACTGGCATGCTGGAGGTCTCTAGCTGGTTGATGTGCTATTGAGATACTCAAAAATTCTTCAAAAATTACTTGCTACGAAAACAAGGCAGCTTTAGGTAGTTTCGTAGAGAGTTCTAGTAGCGTGTGAAAAATGTCTTTTCCATCTATCCTTTTGACTTCTTTGTTGTTCCAACACCTTCATTATGTCATGACACCTTGCAAACCATCGATCTCCCTCCATAAAACATGTCAAAACTGATTTTTAAAGAAAAAAAGCACCTACAGGAATTTTGGTAGCATATTTCTGGCCTCAAGCTTGAGGTATGCTATGAAACTGTACAAAAAAACAGAAATTGTTGTTTTCAAGATTGTCTTCAAAAATGTTATCCAACTGCAAAATTTGGGTTCTTTGCATGTTATTAACCTTGTCAAACACATTCCAACTTCATTTTTTACTATTGTGGTGTTTCCTCTTCATTCACAATCAATTAAATAATGGGCTCTTCTACCACTATCATCTCCAATCCTTTCTTTTCCAACTCCACGTGAATCAAATCCAATTTCTCGTGAAGGTCTTCCAATTTGTCTTTTAATGCCCTATTTTTTTATTGCAACTGCAAGTTTATAATTTTGATGTGTTTGACTTCTCCTCTTAGTGGCTCAGTACACTTTATCGACTTTTCTCTATTGTCCAAGTTTTTTGAAACACTTGTGACTTGATCTTCCCAGATTTTTCTCATTTCTTCAAACAGAACCTTATCAACTCTATGTTTCTTTGCCTCTTGCTTCAAAACTAATATCTATCTACCTCCCTCCTTTAATTTCTCTTTAATGGTTTCAATTTATGATTTTTCAATAATTTTCTCTTTACCCTTTCTTTGTTTGATAACCAATTCTTCTTTTGCAGGTGAAGAAAAATATATGAAGCTTGGTGGCTGGGCAACAACTTCATTGATTTTAACAGTCTCTTTGCTACTTTCCACGACCTTCCTTGCATGTCTAGTCATTAGCTTCCTAGGTTGAAAAATTAAACCAACTTCATCACCTGCAAACTCTACTTCTTTAGCAGTCTTGCCTTTCTCCAGCTTTCTTCCTCCATAAATGTATTTAGCTTGCACAATGAGTGATTTTTCAATGTCAATTGCATGGAGGATATCCTCCAATTTTCCTTTAGCCACTGTGTGGCTCCTAGTGCCTCTCTTGCTGCCTATTTTGCTGACTATCTGCTTCCATTTTGTAGGTGCTATTTTAGGTGTTTCAGCCTTCTGCAAAGGTTTTGATTCCATGCTCACTGTTTCTAGAGGAGATAATCTATTTCCTTCTTCAACTTCCTCTACCACAGCTCATGATGAAATGTTTCTAAGTTTGGAGGCTTTCTTAGGAGTGACGACATCAACGTCATAACCACTCATGAACAAGAAGGAAGTCCAATGTCTATCTAACCTCCTCAATTCCTCTAACACCAACAGCTTAATCAAACCATGATGAAAAAGAGAAGTTTCATTGCCATCTGTCTTGATTTGAACTTTATCTGACATTTTCCCCAGACTTCTCTATAAATAAAAAGGCAAGTCAAGTGACCTCTTACCCACAAAATGCAGAAGAAGCTTGAGATGATAGGAATAGACCATGTGAAACCTTCCATCATAGGAAAAATACTTTTGGATGACCATCAACAACTTTGAATAGTTTCTCTTCATGAAACCCCCAGGGCTAGTATTTGTCAAATAAATTTCACTGTGTTCTTGTTTGATGAACTCTTTACTGTCTTGCATTGTGAATTTGATGTGTTTAAACCATTGTTCCCCTCCTCTAGGGATTCCTGTTGCTGATGAGATACTCTCTAGTGTCACTGTAAGGTTCAAAATTCCAAGCTTTGAAGATGTTCCTGTGAAACTAGTGGAAAAATCCTTGGAAACTTGTAGATGAAAGCACTGCAACCTCTGAGAGAATTACAAGTAACTAGTTCTTCTAAAAACCTCCATGGCAGTTGGTTCTTCATTGAGTAAACTAATTTCCATGGGATCATACCTGTGGAAATGACCACCTTTGTTTATTTTCCTTCTTGTAGCCATGGGTTCCATATATCTTCATAGCCTCGCTTGCTTGATGACACCTGCAAAGTTCAAATCTGCCAACAACCTGCTTGGCTCGATGAAGCATCTCTCCAGAGATCGAATTACATGCAAAGATAAATCCCAACATGACAAAAGTATAATTTGGATAAGTTTTTGTGATTTAAATGATAGCTCGTGCTTCAATCATGACACATACATGCCAAAAAAGGTAATGATGACATCAAACACAACTATGTACCATTGAATTTATCCTAAAAAACTTGAATTACCTCCACCCTAACTCCTCCAATCATAGAATGACACTTCATAGTGAATTTGACAAGACAGGCTAGAAAACATATTTTAGTAGTGAAGTTAGTTTAGCCTCTGACAGATTCTCTATGAAACTATTAGGCAGTTTCGTAGTGAAAATTGTTTATTTCCTGTGTAAAAAGCTGCAAATTTTTAAAAAAATGAAAAATGCACCCTTTTTACTTTAAATTCATGGGGAATAAAAACTAAAACCATATGAGGACTGATATGACATGAAATGACATAAATAGAGGTGACAATGAAACTTAAGATAGGTTAAAAATGCAAAAACTAAAATTTTGCTATACCAACTTGAAATGGCTAAGGAGACCTTATCCTTTTGATGAGTGAACTATATGACCATGTCATGTAATGTTTCACAACTTTATGAGTGATAATAGTGGCTCCACTTGCGATTGTGTGCCCCTGCGGTACGCCAAAGAACCTGTAGTTCCAGTGCCATCCATATTTTTGAAAATAAAAACTTTGAAATCTGCCAAGCCTTCTTCAAACTCTAATGGCCTTCACCTCAGGGTCAATTTTGTTGATCATCTTGTCTTTATTAGCAGAAAAGAATAATAAAATGGAACATAGAAAATGGAGTGAAAAATCAATATAACTTAAGGGCAATAATGCTTTAGAAACGTGTCCTTGATAGGCCCTCCAGCACAAGGTTGTTCATCCATTTCCTACAGTAGATAAGTGTTGTTTCCATGGAATGAAGATACTATGAATGGTCCTTTATAGATGTTATCAAACATACCATGTTTCCCCTTTTCTTCAATTCTGGCCTCCCACTTCAACACCACATCTTGAATTTGAAAAAAAAAATCTTTGACCTTCGTGTCAAATGTCTTCTTTATTCCGTTTTCTGATTAATGATGGACTTTGTATGCCTACTCCCTTTTTTCCTATAGAGCTATAATATGATTTATTCACCTCTAAATAGGATTAGGCTCCTCCTCTAGTCCTTGCATCAATTTCATAACAAGCACTCCCAAGGATGTGGGAAAAATGGCTTCAGCTCCATACACAAACTCATAAGGTGATGTACTAATTGATATTTTTGTACATACTCTATCAGTCCACAAAGCATACTTCAACTTCAAATGCCATCATATTTTATTTTCTTATAGTACCTTCTTGATAATTCTCACAATGATTTTATTAGAAGATTCAGTAAGACCATCACCTTGTGGGTAATAAGCAGTAGAGTGTCCAAGTGTTATGCGATAATGATGACAAAAGCTAATAAATCTTTTAGATTTGAACGCCCGTGCATTGTCAGTAATAATCTTCATAGGACAGCCAAACCTGGACAATATGTTATTCTCTAAGAATTATATGATGAATGAATCATTTGCATGCCTTGTTGGGATTTATTCAATCCACTTGATGAAATAATATGTTGTTGTCAGGATCCAACGATGCTACCTTGAAGAAGATGCGTGTATTTCACCAATAAAATCTAGCCCCCGTTGTTGGAAAGTTGCCTCAACATAAATTGGCATGAAGGGTAAAGGAACCAGCTTTTTTTTACCATAAAAAATCTGACATTCATGGAAGACATCTATCTTCTTGTAAATATCTTTGAACATGGTGGGCCAGTAGTACCGTACTCTCAAAATTTTGTTTGCTGTGGCCTTCCAGTAGTGATGTCCTCCACAATCTCCTTTATTAAATTCTTCAATCACCTTTTCAGCTTCCTCTTCCAGCAAAAAATTCAAAAGAATGCCACCAATATCTATCCAATAAATATTCCTATCTATAATGCAATATCTCATAGATTTCAACTTGACAAACCTTGCTTTTGATTTAGTCAATTATGTAGGAGGTCTATAATGATGCAAAAAAAAGACAATGTCTCTGTACCAGTTATATAAAATGTACTTCTCTTCAATAGGAATTATCTCTTCATCTTCATCTGATAAATCTAAAATTTCTGCAATAAAATTCATATTAAGACAGTCAAAATTGGATGTGCCATCATCTTTGCTAGCCCCTATCCTTTCACCAATTTTGTAGGTCTGATTTCTATATAATACTCCAGCAAATTAGCTATGCACTTCCCTCTCTTCGCATCAGGACCATCTTGAGTCAAGGTATCCTTCACCATAGTGTTAGGCACAAATGCTATGACATGAGAATGAAAAATATAGATTTTGAAATATTTAATGGATTTGATCAAAGCATATGCATGTTCTTCTAAAATATTGTACTTCAGCTCTGAGTTAGCAAGGGTTCTGCTAAAGAATGAAATGGGCTACTCTGTATCTTGTTTTCCTTTCTATAATAAAAATCTAGCAATGCTGTTCTCAGATGCAAATATAAAAACCAAAAATTATTTTGAAAAATCCACGCTAATCAACACTGGGGCCTGAGTGAGTGCTTTCTTAATTTCTTCAAATGACTGCTTTGCTTCAACTCTTCATTTAATATCAGCTCCTTTCTTCAGCATCTTGGTTATAGATTTGAAAATCTGAGCAAATTTCGAGATGAACCTTCTAAAAAAATTAACTTTCCTAAGGAAAGACTGAATTTCCTTCTTATTCCTTGGCAGGTCAACTTTCTGAATGGAATTGACTCTATTTGGATCAATCTTTATCCCATATTTTGATATAATATGCCTAAGAAAGTTTCCATAGGGTAGAGAAAAAATACTTTTAGTAGAAATAATAGAAATACCAAATCTTCTACACTTCAGCAAAACTTTCTTGAGATCCTTCAAATGGTCTTCTCTCTTCTTGAAAATATAATTATGTGATCCAGATAGACCACCACTAGCTTGTATTTCTCCTCAGCAAAGGAAGTGTCCATTGCTCTTTGAAAAGTCGCTCCTACATTAATAAAAAAAAATGGCATCTTGGCATACATGAATGTCCCCCATGGTGTGGTAAAAGCATTTTTCTCCTGATCTTATAGGTGTGCCAATATATGATTGTATCCTGAAAAACCATCCAACATAGACATCCTTCTCAGAACCAAAAATATTTTGCAGAATTTGATCCATCTTAGGAATATGGTAGTTGTATTTCAAACAAGCCTTATTGAAGTTTCTGAAATCAATGTAGATTTTGATCTCTCCACTCTTCTTTCTGACTGGTATCAAGTTAGCTAGCCATTTTGAGAATCTTATAGGAACAATAATTTTTGCATCAAAAAGATTCTTAATTTCCTTCTTAATCATAGGAATGAGCAATGGATTGATCCTTCTCAATTTTTGTTTGAAAGGTTTCTCATTCTCTTTGATAGGAATAGTATGCTGAATAATAATGGGATCACACTTATTCAAATCAACATAACTCCATGCAAAAGCATCACTAAACTTCCTCATCATCTCGATATATTTCTGTTTCATCTCCACAGAAAGAAACCTAGAAAGTTTTATCATTTTAGGCACTGAAACTGTACCAATATTACAAGTCTCTACCTCTTCATCATCATCTTGTGTTCTATGATATTTGAAAACATCATTTTGGGCAAAAATATTTTCAGGTGGAATAAGAACCTTGGGTATACAATTGTTCTTTAGCTGCAAAACTTCATAATTACCCTTAGTTTCAGCAAGCATGTTTTTCTGATCTACTTGTGTGCTTTCAAACTCTTCCTTCATCTCTATGAAAATTTTGACTTGTTGGTAATCTTCAAAAACTTTCCAATGGATGATGTTATCTAGGATGGAAGGCTTATGAAGAACTTAAATCTCATACTTCTCAGTGGAATGTGCAAGGATAACAAACAAACTTGCAGAAACAACTAGGGAATCAACTATTGAGTTTTGATCCCTAGTTTTCACTATAAATGAATATTATTGAAATTTTTCCGACATCTCCATGATCATATTTTTGTAATCTCTCATCCTTACATCCTTGGTTTGATATATTCATTCAACTTGTTTAATTACCAATTCACAATCTCCACAAAATGAAATTTTTTGGGCACCCAATCTATTCAAAATTTCCAAACCCAAAAACAGATATTCATATTCAGCCATATTGTTTGTGCAGTCAAAGTTTAGTTTGAAAGAAAAGCAATTACTTTCATCATCAAGAGTAGTGATCCATATGCCTGCTCTGGCCCCCTCTCTTCCAGCTGATCCATCAAAGTGAAAAAGCCACTATCCCTCTGCTTTTTCATCTGTGATTTCCTGATTTTCAACTTGCTGATTTTCAATTTCTTGAATTTCTGCTTTCCTTTCCTTTTCTGCTTCATCAGTTCGCTCATTGAAAATAATTTTTGATCCTAATTCTGTTTCAACAACATAAATTGGAAGATTCTGAGGTTTATCCTTACTTCTTACCATATAAGCCATCCTTGACTCTCTGTACAGTCTTCTTTGCTCACTAAAAATAGGAATGGTGGCATATGTCAATTCCATCTTTGTGGTACCTTTAATTTTTTCTGTCCAAGAACTAGATAAGAGCATGCCAAACTTGGGTGGAATGTTTGCTACCACAATTTCCATTACCACTGTCTTGGTAGGTACTTTTGGTAGACCAACAACAACATCCTTTATCAATCCTATGCATTGAACTCTTTTAGAATCGAAAGAAAAGAAATCCTTGTATGGCCCAGTGATTTCCAAACCCAACCTATCCATAATCACCTTAGGCATGAGGTTATGAGAATCCCCTTAATCCAACATGCCATTATGTAAGGTCATTTCATGGATACTAAGACTCACATAGAAAGGAGGTACTTCTTCATTCTTCTCATTTTCCAATCTTTGTCCCAAGTATATGGTAGGATGATCTTCTTGCACATTAAGGATATCTAATGCTCATGGTTAAGAATTCAACATTTTTACAATTTTTCTTCTATACTCATTCAACTTAAGAATTTCTCCAAAAGGGACAGGGATCTTGATTTTGGAAATCTCATTCTCCAAACTAAAAGTAGAAGTAATATTTTCAATTTCTTTGACACAGGGAGGAAGTGGTGGATATTTTCTAGCCTCAGTTGCTTTACAAGCATCTTTCTTGGGCTGTGTTTTATTTGCAGTGATAGGAACATTTTTGTTTATGAGATTATATTGCTTCTGCATCTCAAAAATTGCATGTTGATAACCCTTAAGATATTCAGATTGTTCCTCACCCTTATTTGCATCATGATCAGACTCATCATGTTCTTCTATAGTCAAAAACATTCTAGACTTGTTTTCATCTAGGTAGTGAATGGAGTCTTCTTGAATTTCAGGCAGATTTTCTTCTTCATCAATCAAATTTTGCTGGAAGGGAGGCCTCACTTGAGGGTCAAGCTGATTTATGTTTTCCCTTGGTCTTTGCTGATTTTTAGGCCTTCTAAAATGTGCATTTCTAAATTGTGGCTCATGTTCTGCAGGAGGTGTATAAGCATTTGCAAGGGCAAGCCTATCCTTAAGTTTTCCCATTGTCTTCATCATGGAATCAAAATTATCACCTGAGGTGGAAGGCCTTTCTTCTTCTTTCAATTTTGTTTTTCCCATCTTAGACTTCCTGGCTACTATCATATTTACTTCTACTTTCACAACATCATTCTACATTTCTGCTAGTGAAGGAGATTCTCTTTGTCTAAGCATGATAGATAATTCATAGTCAAATTCCTCAGCATAACGCAATTGAGCAGCTCCTAGTGAAGGTTTAATATGAGCAGGGATAGATTCATAAACTTTGTTAAATCTCTTGGAGAAATTTTGGAAAATTTCATCTACAACACTTTTCAAAGTATTGTATCCAGTGAGGGGTTATAAAGGATTTTTTCTATTTCCCCATTTTCTCAAAAAACTATCCTCAAACTGATTCCAATTATGCAAGATTTCTAGAGATAGGGATTTAAAGCACTTTCTCACCTCGCCAGTGAAACTTTTAGAAAACAGCCTCATTTTGAAATCTTCATGGTATACCTACTCTCTATCTATGAAGTCATTGAATTGATCTACATGTTCCTCAGTTGTAATTTCTTCATCACTCCCCCAAGTTTTAATTCTAGCAGAGTACTTACTAGGGAGGGCATTAAGGACAACTACAAGAACAAGTGGAGCATATCTAGGAGGTGCAGTAGGAGGTGGAGGTAGAACATTTCCAGCCATGGTAACAGGGACTGTGGTATTTTTAGGGACAACAATAGTAGAATATGAGTTTTTAGGAGGTGGTGTAGTTGGTCTTTGTAGTCCAGTTACAAATGAGCTCAAATCAGGTAAAGGAATACCAGATTTTCTTCTTAGTGAAAATTCAAGTGGGTCTAATTGCTTCAACTTATCAAAATATTCCCTCTCCAACAATAACTCTGATGTGACTGCCCCCTAGAATTCTTCTCTATATTTTTCGGTCATTAAGGATGAGGTATCAATACCTCTTATTTGCAGGTTTATAACAATCTCAGTAAATTCATTTTCATTCTCAGACCTAAACAAAACTTCCTTAATTTTATCATCAAAATTCTTATCTTCAGGACTTCTTAAAATTTCAGAGGACAAAGCTCTTGAATGTGATGGAGTACCTGATTTTGAAGAGTTTCCTTGAATGCCTCTAGAATTGTTTTTTGGACTATCCACTATAGTAGGTGGGTTAGGATCTGGATTGTTCCTCGTGTTTCTCCTTCTCGAAGCCACCTTTAAACATGAAATTTTGAAATGGAGTCACCAAGGTAGTTTCAGCCTCAAACAAATTCTGAGATCCTGCTACCTCCAAGAGTTCAGCTTCAATGTTTGCACAAAAACTTTGGGAAATATATCTTTAGGCTCCCGGCATACGCACCAAAACATGATCACCAAATTCATCTTCATTTGTTGTTCATCAATCAACTCAATGTAACTCTTTCAAACCTCTTCTAACTGAAAAATAGCCTTTTCATTTTGAGAGGGCTCTCTCAAAGGGGGTTTATGATTTTGAATAAGGATAATACTAGATGGTTAACTCTATGAATTGTAACTTTTTTTTTGTATGATTTCAGGTTGAAAAATGAAGGCTTGCTACCATTGGGCTTATGGAGTCAAAAATCAGTAGTCTTAGTGACAGTGGTTCTTCACATGGAAGCTTAGGCAAATAAAGGTTTTTGACGGAGATAATTCAAAAATATAACATAGGTAAACACAGTCATTTCACCACTGAAGGAAGTCAGAGCATAATATTATGAATCTAAGTAATTAGAGATAAAATCCACTGCAAGTGATTAGACATAAAGATATAGATCAATAACACATAAAAAACCTCATAAGAATATCTGTTCTGGAAGTAGAATGTCACTTTGTATTACTGGTAATGGATAAAACATATAAGAAGCAATTTGGTGCAATATTCTCCAAATCCTTGCTCTTTGATGTTTTTCCTATAAATGGACACTATTTACAATGTAGATTACTTGCCTAACTGGCTATATCTTCGAATTCTACTCCTGACACCTATCATAACTGAAACCACTAACTTGAAACAGAAACATGATAGGTACCCTTAAAGAAAACAAACTCCTAATAAGACTCTATCTCCTATTTATTACATTCATTTATCCTATCAGTGAAACAGTTACATAATTGTTACATAATAAATGTCACATGCTCGAAGGAAAAATGACCCTAGTTCACCACCACTTTACATCTTTAAAGTACCCCTAGATTTGTGGAACATAATCCCTCTTTTTAGGAATGGACGACCTTCATATTTAACGTTGTTTTGAGTGATGAGTTGGTTGTGTGGCACTCCCTTTGAGTGATATATATCTACTGATAAGCTTCACTGACATGTTAGAAATTTCCAACTTCCTGACGTGCTATTGAGATGCTAAAAAATTCTTCAAAAACTACTCGCTATGAAAACAGGGCAGTTTTAGGTAGTTTCGTAGTGAGTTTTAGTAGCGTGTGAAAAGTGTCTTTTCCATCTATCTTTTTGACTTCTTTGTTGTTCCAACACCTTCATTATCTCATGACACCTTGTAAACCATCTATCTGCCTTCATAAAACATGTCAAAACTATGTTTTAAAGAAAAAACTCACCTACAGGAATTTTCATAGCGCATTTCTGGCCTCAAGCCTGAGGTATGCTACGAAACTGTGCAAAAAAACAGAAATTGTTGTTTTCAAGATTTTCTTCAAAAATGTTCTCGAGCTGCAAAATTTGGGTTCTTTGCATGTTATGAACCTTTTCAAACAAATTCCAACTTCATTTTTTACTTTTGTGGTGTATCCGCTTCATTCACAATTAATTGACTAATGGGCTCTTCTATCACTATCATCTTCAATCCTTTCTTTTCCAACTCCACATGAATCAAATCCAATTTCTCCTGAAGATCTTCCACTTTGTCTTTTAATGCCTTATTTTTGGATTGAAAGTGCAAGTTTATATTTTTGATGTGTTCGACCTCTCCTCTTAGTGGCTGAGTCCCCTTTATCAACTTTTCTGTATTGTCCAAGGCTTTTGAAATACTAGTGACTTGATCATCCCAAATTTTCCTCATATGTGAAAACTGAACCTTCTTAGCTCTATGTTTCTTTGCCTCTTCCTTCAAAACTGATATCTCTTTATGTGCCTCCTTTAACCGCTCTTTAAGGGTTTCAATTTCTGATTTTTCAATAATTTTCTCTTTACCCTTTCTTTGTTTGATAACCAGTTCTTCTTTTGCAGGTGAAGACAAATATATGATGCTAGGTGGTCGGGAAGAAACTTCATTGATTTTATCAGTCTCTTTGCTACTTTCCATGACCTTCCTTGTATGTCTGGTCAATGTCTTCCTAGGTTGAAAAATGAAACCAGCATCATCACCTAGAAAGTCTAGTTTTTTAGCATTCTTACATTTCTTCATCTTTCTTCCTCCATATTCAATGTCTTTAGCTTGAAAAATGGGTGATTCTTCAATGTAAATTGCATGCAGGATATCCTCCAAGTTTCCTTTAGCTATTGTCTGGCACCTAGGGACTGTATTGCTGCCTTGTTTGTTGACTATCTGCTTATATTTTACAGGTATTGTTTTAGGTGTGTCAGTCTTCTGCAAAGGTTATGCTTCCATGCTCACTGGTTCTGGAGGAGATAACCTATTTCCTTCATCAACTTCCTCTGCCATAGCTAGTGATGAAATTTTTCTAGGTTTGGAGTCTTTCTTAGGAGTGACAACATCAATTTCATAACCACTCATGAACAAGAAGGAAGTCCAATCTCTCTCTAACCTCCTCAATTCCTCTAACACCTAAAGCTTAATCAAACCACGATTAAAAAGAGAAGTTTCATTTCCCTCTATTTTGATTTGAACCTTATCTTACATTTTCCCTAGACTTCTGTAAAAATTAAGAGGATGGGTGAAAATGTGAAGTTGGGTTACACATTTTGCCCCTTTTTGAGAAAAAACTTTCATTTTTTTCAGTTCTTCAACTTTCTGCAAGCTAAAACAATTTTTCTGTTTAGAATTTCATTTTGCGATAAAAATAAAAGTTGTCAGAAATTTTTTTAGCTTTCTATTACTTATTTTTTGGAATTTTTTTTATACACATTTGATATGTCAACTTAGCATTTCTTTGAGTGTGTGTTTTTAAAGAATCAAAGGATTCATAAGAAGCCATGTTAATACACAATGTTGTATTCTTTGAAAATTTGTGTTTTTGAGAAAAAAAATGTGCTATAACAATCTAGACAGAGTCTACTTCGGGTTCGTCATACTTACAAAGCCAATGGATGCATATCATAATTACTAGAATTTTTTGAACTCGTCCAATATGAAAAAACTGGAGAAAACCCCGAACCCCTTCCCCATGGAGAAAACCATACCATATGAAAACCATGCCACCACCATAGTATGTTAAGTTGTGAAGTCGTGGTGCAATGGTAATGCAGCTCATTGTTGGTGGTGAGGTCTTGTGTTTGATCCCCATGGGGTGCGTTTTGGCCCTTACCATAATTTTGGTGGCCCTCAGGCTGCCACATGGCAGCCCTTGGTTGGGACACATGGTAGTCTGTGATTGGCCATCATGAAACATAATCAAAAAATGCCACAAAAAACCATTGAAATCGCGTCATTTGGCACAATTGATTCACAAAAGGAAATCTGTTGATCAAGTCAACTTGCCACATGGACATGCCCAATCAGTAGTATAGACTACTAACTGGAATCTCCATGTATTTTCCTTTCCAAAAATTTATGTGTTTGAAAAAGTGGAGAAAACAGGTTTCTGGGAGCAAGTAGTGTCAGTTTTCCACGAAATGATTTATGCAAGATTCAGAACTATAAGATCTACATAGTCATTTAGGTTCCACACCATTCCGAAAACTTTCATTTCTTAGCATAATTTTGAGCAGTTGAACACCAACAAGGTCAGGATATAAGGATTTACAACTCCCATGGAAAAAGATAATAAATACAAGGTGGCACAAGTTCCTTTCAAAATATTTCTCGACGAAACCCTCAAGCGACAAAGGAACACGATAATGGACAAAATTGTAGAGATTCTTCAGCAACTATGCAAAGGTGACCACTCTGGAAGCATCACACCCTTCAAGGTAGAAGGTAAATTTGAAATCTCCATATTTGAATTTTATATAGATGTGGACACCATAGATAAATGGTTAAATCTGCTAGAAGGATATTTTCTTGTTCATGATTTTCCTAGATAGGACTGATGGGAAACCTACTATGAGAAGAAGGACAAAACTACACCCTCACTATTTCACCTACACCCACATGGAATTCATTTCGAGATGCTAATAAGGAGTAGTAATACCTTATCAAGAGCTATGAGGATAAATAAATAAAGTGGGCCACGTTGCGGTAGGGAAGGGACCATAACGTGCATTATTTACCAATGTTTTTCATACCCTTCGCATGACGTTGGGTATCAATGATTTTGAGTGACATTTGGCACTCAAGTATCGCGAATTTATACATAATTACATCAAGTACAAGATGTATTTCCTTGACATCTCCTCGCTTAGCACGACATACCCATATGCTGTAAATATTGACCAGAAGTTTAAACAAAAACAACGAGATTTTAAAGATGGGAATCTGAAGCAAGGGAAAGCCAAGGCAGAGTGACCCATCATAACCCTATGAAGTTGTAATAAAATCAAAATACCACTAATATGATTAAGGAAATGAGAAAATGGTGTGATTTCCATACGATATTGTTAAGAACCAGCTCCAAAAATAGAAGAAAAGAGAGATCAACGCCTTAGAAATAAGCCACTTTGAGGGGGAAACCTCCTTTACATTACATAAATGAAAATTCTTGGATGATACAAATGAAAAATTATCCTTTCTATATATAGGAGTCCATGGGGTCATAATATAATCCTAGCCAACCTAACAATAATAATATAAGACCACATTAATAACAATATGGGGGTTACAGGTGTACAAAAATAACAATAAGGGGGCTACACTAACAACGAAAAAGTGTTGTCCTATATGCTTGAGTAGTGTTGGATGTTTCTGTATAAAATTCTCATCCTATGATTTTGAATCTTCAGTGGGTAAGTTCTTCCACTTGATGAGATACTCTGAAATTGATCGATTTCGTAGATGTCGAGTTCTTGTCTTTGTGACTACTTTAGGTTCCAATATGATTTTTCCTTCCTCATGAAATTCTGGAAATATTTTTTGAACTAGATGTTTTTCACCTATAACCTTCTTTCAGCATCAAACATGAAAAATTGGATGCACTTGAGAAGGATTAAGCTCCAATGTGTATGCCATAGTACCAATCTTTTGTAACACCTTGTAAGGACCATAATAATTTGGTGATAATTTATTATCCTTCTTAGCTTGCTTGAGGGAAATTTGTTTTCATGGTTGTAGCCATAAAAATACCAAGCCTCCTACATCAAAACTTCTATCGATGCGATGTTGATCTTCCTGTTGTTTCATTCGATTTTGTGCCAAATTTAGGTTATACTTGAAGAGTTGGAGAACTTCTTGTTGATGCTCGATGTGATATTCCACTGCTTGAACCTTAGAATTTTCTATTAAATATGATGTGATGGATTTTGGATGATATCCATAATGTTCCGTAAATGGGGTCATTTTTGCTGTAGTATAGAAGGAAGTGTTATACCACCGTTCAACCAAAGGTAACCACTTGACCCATTTTTTTTGTTTATTGGATAAAAAACAATGAATGTATCCTTCCAAACATTTTTTCATTATCTCAATTTTCCCATCGCATTGAGGATGATAAGATGAGCTATGAGCTAGTTTAGTACCCAAATAAGAAAATAATTTTGTCCAAAAATTTCTAGCAAAAATGGGATCTATGTTACTTACAATAATATTTGTGTTTCCATGTAGCTTTTTAATTTTTTCCGTAAATGCAATAGCAACTGTACTTGCTTTAAATGGATGAGACAATGAACAAAAATATGCATACTTGGTAATCCTATCAACTATGACCATGATGACATTCTTTCCATTGGACTTAGGTAAACCTGTGATAAAATCCATTGAAATCTCCTCCCAATGTTGACTTGGAATGGAAAAAGGTTGTAAATGACCCAGGGTCATAATTGTCTCCACTTTATTTTGCTAGAAAACCAAAAATTCCACCACAAAATTTTGAATATCATATTTAAGGCCATCCCAAAAAAAATATTTCTTCACCCTGTGGTAGGTTTTTAAAAATACTCAGTGTCCTCCTAAGCGAGATGTGTGCAATTCCAAAAGAATATTTTATTTTATTTGGAAATTTTAAGAATATATAAGTGATCTTGGTACCATAAAAAATCATTTTTTGAACTAAAATGAATCAGATGTACTAGGATCTTGCTACAACTTTTGAATGGGTGTCCACACTTCTTCATCCTTCTTCCATTCATCCCTTGCTTCGGTTATCCAATCTAGTTGGATAATAGAACTGGAACATAGCAATGCTTCCACCTCTTCATCCTTTCTTGAGAGTGCATCTGCAACAACATTTAGCTTTTTTTTTTTGTATATGATTTCAAATTCATAACCCAACATCTTTGTGACCCATTTTTGCTGCTCTTCTGAATGTAGTGTTTGTTCCAAAAAGTGTTTAAGACTATCATGATCAAGTTTTACCTTGAAGTGTCTTCCCATTAGGTAAGGTCATCATTTCCTTAGTGCATATAGCATTACGAAGATTTCCTTCTCATAAATAGCTTTCTGTAAATACTCTCCTTTGATTGGATGACTTTCCAAATAAATGGGTATTCCTTCTTGCATTAAAACCACACTAATTCCATTTCCTGAGGCATCACATTCCACAATAAAGGTTTTGTTAAGTCTGGCGTAGCTAAGACCGGTGCTATGAACATTTCCTCTTTAAGATGCTCAAAGGCCTTAGTTGCTTCATGAGTCCATGAAAATGCATCTTTCTTCAATAATGTTGTTAAAGGTGCTACTATTCTCCCATAATTCTTAACAAACTTGCGATAATACCCCGTTAACCTGTGAAATATTTGCAACTGATTTATGGTTGTGGGGACTATCCATTCCGAATGGCTTTAATTTTGTTAGGGTCTACCTTAACACCCTAATTAGATACAATGACCCAGATATTCTACCCCTTGTACTCCAAAGAAAAATTTTGAGGTTTTTGCATATAATTCTTTCTCTTCCAATAGTTTGAGCACCCTGTCATTGTGTTAAACACAATCCTTCCAAGACTTGCTTTATATTATTATATCATCAAAAAATACTAACAGAATTTTTCTAAGGAAGGGTTTGAAAATGGAATTCATCAAACCTTGAAATGTCTAAGGTGCATTGGTAAGGCCAAAAGGCATGACCAAAAATTGATAATGACCCTCATGAGCTCGAAATGTTGTTTTCAGAATATCTTCAGCCTTCATTCTAATTTGATGATATCCTGAACGAATATCCAACTTGGTAAAATAAATTTCTCCATGTAATTAATCAATCACTAGAATGGGAAATTTATATTTAATAGTGAGATTATTCAGCTCCCTATAATCCAGACACATGCACCATGATCCATCCTTCTTATGCACCAATACTGCTGGAGTGGAGAAAGAACTTTGAATAGGTTGAATTATACCAGCCTCTAACATTTTTTCAATCATACGTTCAATTTCACTCCTTTGGACAGAAGGATATCTGTAAGGCCTGATGTTTGGAGGAACAATTCCTGGAATAAAATTAATAGCATGATCATGCTCACGAATAGGTGGGAGTCCTTTGGGAGTTTCAAACACCTTGGAATGATTGTCCAAGACTTTTTGGAGATATGGAGAAATAGATGATTTTGATGTTGGAACTTCCAGAGAGCATAGTTTTGCAATTACACCTTGCTGTTATTTCTTCAGAAGCTTTGTCATGACATTAGAGCTTATTATCTTTCCTGGATTCCCTACGATACCCTGTAATTCAACTTCCTTTCGTTCAGAAGAAACATTCAAGAACATTTCTTGAAAATTAAAAGCTATTGTCCCCAAATATTGTGACCATTGTACTCTTAGTACAACATCAGAACCTCCTATTGGAATGGAAACCATTGGTCTATTCACTACATATTCCCCCATGGTTAGCTTGATATTATGACATTTTCTAGAGCAATTTATAGTTCCTCGATTAACAACCGTCACTTGACATTCTCTTGTTCCGTATAGGAAGAAATTAAATTCCTTGGCTACCTTACAATGAATAAAATTATCAGTACTACCCGAATCAATCAACACTATCACCTTTTTCTTCTTGATACGTCCTTCTATCTTGAGAGTTGGAGTGGTAATTCATGCCAATGCATTACAGGATATGGTCGAAATCATTTCCTCTTTCTCTAGGGTTTGTTCATGGTGTACATCCTCTTCTTTTAAAGTTTCTTGTTCATTTTCTTCCTCCTCTTCACAATCTATGTAAAATAATTTCTTCTCAGCACACTTATGACCTTTAGTGTATTTTCTATCACAACTGTAGCAAATCCATTTTGCTATTTTTTCTTCCAGTTTCTATGGTTTAAACCTTGTAGGTTGTGGAATTCTAGGAGTAGCAACACTTCTGTATTTATATATGTGAGTGGTACGCTTCCTTGTCACCATAATTTTACATTCAATTTTTCTTGCCAACCTGAATGCCTTCTCCAATGAATCAAGTTCCCAAAGGTGAACCTCATGTTGGATATTATCCTTTAAATTCCCTATGAAGACTTCAATCTTGTGTTCCTCTAGAATACCATTTACCCTTGTATTCAATTTTTGGATTTCCTCAATGTGCTCCACACTCAACCCTTTTGTTTGAGACTTATCAATTGGCTAAAGAAGGTGTTTCTCTTTGTATCCTCATAATGTGTTATCATTTCCTCCATCAAAATTGACCAAGTGAAAATTTCCTTATGGGAGCAAAGCCATTGAAACCATACAAATTTATTTTGCTCTAAATATAAAGTTGCAATGTGTAACTTTTGTGTGTTTTGCACATTATTGAGATCAAAATTTTGCGCCATCTATAGTATCCATGTTACAGGATCCTTGCCATCAAACTTCATCATATCGATCTTTAGAATATGGTGGGTCTTCAATCCAACATTAGAGTTTATGAAATCATGATTAAAATTTATCGTGTTCCCATCATGAGTTTCCTCTACTACCTTTTCGCTATTAGGAATCATTTCTTGTATCAACTTTGTCAAACCTTCCATGTATACTAATCATTCTTCATGTCTTCTATTAGCCACCTATAATATTTTGTTATACCAAAAGGTGGCTAAGACTTTTTGAGCCTCCAAGAAACAAATTTTATCACTAAAAAATGTTGGCTCTTGAAGACTCCTTGAAGGCCTCATGCCTCTGTCCGAAATCTTCATTTACTATTTCCATTTCATGCTCTAATATTCTGCTAATTTCATAAGAAGAGACTGCTGAAGAACCATCATTTTCGCCCTTCTCCCACTCAAAACTAACCTTCATATGCTCCCCTTTTTCTCCATAAAATCCCCTTCATGAAAATCACTCTTATAAAGTTAAGGACTCACTCTTTAACCTTACCGAAACCTTCCATTTCCTTTGAAAAGCATTTAAAAACGCATTTTTCATAAGTATTGGACTGAATCCCTTAGGCTAAGTCTTTAAACCCCCTTTCTTCCATATACCCGTGCCCTGGAACCAAGTTCTAAGCCCTTTGGCGCTTATCGCAAAGCGCAGATCGCAGAAATCCGAATTGCAGTTTTATTTAAAGGTGTTCCATTGCAAAAATCTGCGCTGCGATCCATCGCAAAATCGTGATCGCAGAAAATGCGATGGGTTGATTGAAAGACCATCGCAAAATTGAAATTTTGCGCTACGATAAGCCCCTTGCCTATACAACGCCTCGGTCATATGTTCCTCCATGCACCCAACGGCCTCGCAATCGGGCGCCCATCGCATAATTGCAATATCGCATTTTCTCTCCATCGCATAATCCGCCATCGCGTTTTCCACTTTTGCGATTTGCGATCAATCCCGCCGGGCCCACCGTACGATACCCCCGCCATTTATATAAAATACGCTTTTCTCCTTTGTAAAGCTGAAAAATGTCATATTTAAGGTTTTACCCATTAAATCCCTCCATCACACAAATCGCAAAATCACATTTTTATGTGAAACCCCCTGATCACTCATCGCAAATATTTACGATGCGATTTTGCGATCTCTTTAACCGCCGCTGAATAAAATCTCCACCGTTGGATGCAGCCATCCAACGGCCACGATCTTTCCTGCCTTCTGAAGCAGTCTAAACCTAAAAATGCAGGATTTGTTAATTGTTTTTGTGTTTTGCAGGTGTTTTAATGATTTTTCCATTGTATAAAGAAGGAAAGCCGAGGATTAGGAAAGACGTTTCCTGCGCCTTCGAGCTAATTAAAAGAACCATTCATAGGTTTTAAGTCAATGATTTATCAATGTTTCATGAGCGTTGATAGCATAAAAAGCCCTGTGCGGCCCTGCACA
Organism: Pinus albicaulis; assembly: GCA_034641835.2. Lineage (NCBI taxonomy): Eukaryota > Viridiplantae > Streptophyta > Pinopsida > Pinales > Pinaceae > Pinus > Pinus albicaulis. Next base: position 345,481,952 of record CM076581.1, on the reverse strand, counting down.
TCGACAAGAGACTGTTTTATTCAAAAGGACAGTTAAAGAGTATCAGTTTTGAAGATAAAGCACAGAAGATGAAGATTGAAGAACAATATTACGGGGATTATGGCTAAGACGGTCATCAAAATCCTAATCCCCGACCCAAAACACATTTTAAAGAAAACCTAAAGTGTTTTCTCAGATAGAAAGCCTCCACCGCCACATCTTGAGGCAAATTGATTCCTCAGCTACCACAGAGCCACCTGTTGCCTCAAACCTTTCAAAGCAGAGGCCGAAGTTATTGAAGAGAATCAGATATTCACCTCCAGCACAGCCAGGGAGTTACTTCTGCAAGGAAATCAATGTAGAAATATCTGCAGAGTTACTCCACACGACGCACAAAGCCTCAAAGTCAAATAAGGCTCCCACCGAGCTTTAGTATTTATTGTAAAAAAGTTAATACAGTGATCCACCTGTAAACTTCTCCATCGAGCCCCTCAAAGGGCCGAGAAGTCTTGAATCTGTATTTATTGTCTTAAGAGATCTTATCTCAGATATTTTCCCCCTCAGTCTTCTATAAATACTTCAGTAGAAGATGAGACATTGTTGGTTGAGTTGCTTACAGAGCTGTGAAATACATTCGAGCCCAAAATTCTGATTGTAAATAGTGTTCACTGGCCCTTGGAGCTCTGCTTGTGATAGATTAGTTAGGATGATTAGTGAAGATGATTGCTGAAATGAAACATTGGACTTGAAGACTGTAACTGGTTTGACATCAATATAAAAGTTGTTTCTTGGGATCCTGGTCTATGTCATTGGTGAAGTGCATCTCTCTTTGTTATTGTTAATACAGTTTAAACAGTTAGGAATGTGGGCATTCCCTCGTCCTTCTATTTGCTTAAACATTGTTCTTGAATGTGATTTCCATTATTTTCTATTAAAGTTAGACTAGAGAAGATATGGTTTGCCCTGATTCCTAGATTCTTTTCTCCAAAGGCAGATTCTGAAAGTTTCCCTTGGTGTTGACTGAAACCAGACTAGGTTTAAAAGTACTTTATCTGATCTTAAGTCACACTTTGTTTCTCTTATGTGTTTTCATACTTTCTGAAGGTAATTATGTGGATTACTTGATTGTTTGTCAATTAAGCTGCTTTAATAGAACTTTCCCAAGTAGTTTATGGTTAGCCCTGTCCTTGGTTGGTTTTAAACAGTTACTTAAGAGGATTTTCTTGTTTGGACTGACTATAAATCCTCTGAGAAATTATTATCAGTTTCCACCCCTCCAACACTTTATTGTTCCCATCCCATCACTCTAATCTCAATAATCTTGTGGTATAGATGACTTGCCCCTTGGATCACTCTTGATGTTGTTGTTCAATTAAAGCCCTGTTATGACTCCATAGCCCAATGGATTAAAAACCAGCGTTATATCTATCTCTTAGCCATAGTTGTTCTTCCCTCTTGCAAATTCTCACCTTTGAAACTCTTTGCATTCAGGACTTTCACCTCGAACAGTAATCATGCTCAACCATCCAAAACAAAAAAAAACCCTTGGTATTCATAACTAGCCTAATATCATTACCTTAAACTTTCAAAGACAATATCCATCTTTGTACATATTGGAGAGATCCCTCTCCGGATTCAGGAGGGCTAGATCCTAGAATCCCAAAGTTGGTTGAAACGATGTTAACTCTGTGATCGGACTTTATGCCAATCTTGCTTATTACAGAGACCTAACATTTCTGGCGACTCCACTGGGGAACTGAGTTCTTTTCATTTTAAATACTGCTAAGACTCAGAGTACCCCTGATACTTTATATTGGTACATGGTGGTGGACCATAAAACTTTTTACCTCTGAAAAGAGCTAAAAACATACACCTGGCGACTCCACAGTCTGAAACTCCCAGAAGACCAAATGAATCCACTGGTAGAAGACCCTGAACTGATTGACCAGACACAATGACCTCTTTCTTGATCTACAATTATGATTCCAAGAATACAACGAAGATATGCCCCAATGAGTAGAGATCATATCCCTGGGTTTCCACATAGGATGCCCCGGGTGAATTGGGATGACCCTCTATTACATCTCATAAAATTTCATATACATGTATGGAGGTTGAAAGTTGAATGGCATGAAGACTGCCTAATGAAAATGTTCATGTTAAAATTAGAAGGAAAATCTAGGGATTGGTATGAATGCTAAAGATCTAGTAGTTTGTTTTCTTTAAGAGATCTTGAATATGTGTTCTATGAGAACTATGAAGAAAACGCTACATCATTATCATGGGGTGCAATATATTATGATCCATCGCAGAACATCACCCAACACATTATAGATAATGAGGAAGCTTTGGAAGAGATGCATCCTGAAGATCTTTTAACAGCCATTCATGAGTTTAATCTCCTATTGAAAATTTTTAAGAATATAGATGAATCAGTTGAGGGAGAGATGATCCAAGAAATAATGGACGTTCCTCAAGATATCCCTGAAAACTCAAATATTGATTCATCATCCCTTATATCTGAGGCTCAAGAAGACATCCAACCTCAAAATCAGTCTTCGCAAGAGACAGAGAATTGCTGCACTTCTGTGCAAAGGGACATGGAAACATTTTCCCCTTTGACAGAGAAGGAAATAGAACAGACTATTTATAAACAGTCAGTCTCTGAAACTTTTTGCAAAACAAACACTCTTGCCCATTCACATAGAGAACTTTGTTGTACAGATTTAGAAAATTATTTTGTAAATCATAATGAAGAGAGACCTGCTGATAACCCAATATGTTCGACTGATGAAATTGTTTATTCCGATGATTTTCCAAATTTCGATCAGTCTGATGATGATGATGAGTTTCAAGAAAAAATTAATCACGCAGGGCAACCTACGTTCGATTGGTGTTATGAGTTTCACCATCATCAACTTGAAAGCAGAAATCACCCATTTCAATCCATCACAAATCGCTTTCACATAATTGGGAATCAACAGCTTTTCAACTCAGAAGGTGAAGAGAAGAGCAATGAAGAAATTTTTGAGCAGGAGGAAACCTTTGAAAACACCCCCACTCGAGAATATAATAACCTCTTCACAAAATTCAGCCCACTAAATCCAAGCATACCAGGGCTACAAGAGGACAAAACTGCCAAATATGATGAGTCCTCCAGTTCAGAGGATGATGAAGATGAAGGAGAAAAACAAATAGAAGACTATCCTGCTGTGGATATATCATCTTCTCAAAAAGAAACTTCTCCCTTCACTGATATTAGTTCGTCATTTAAAGAGCCTGAATTTATATCAGAAGCAAGCATAGATTTAAAGGAAGAAAATATTTCACTGTTTGCAATTGTGCAGGTCAAGGATGACGATACTTCCAAGCTACATACTGAAGAGATAATCCTCAAAGCTGATGTCTTGGAAGTAGATGATCTACAAATTGTGGAGGACCAAAAGGAAGAGAATCTTCATCTTTTCTTTGTTGATCCTATGGAAGAGTGTGTGGAAATCTAAACTGGCTCAAATTATCAAGCAATGGTCCTTTGCAAGGGCCAGCGACATGAGAATTTGTCACCTTCCGTGATAGCCTTGATATTGAAGGTTAATCTTCATTATGTTCTATGGATACCTCTGACAAGCAGCCAGAGTTTCTACTTCTTCCTGACATTACTCAGCTGGCTGCATTGGCATTTTTGTATCATATGATGAATGTAAATACTCCATGTTTAGAATAGGTTAGATAGGCATGTCAATAAAGCTCAGTTCTGAGCAGGTAGTTAGTTGATTGTCTTCTACTTTGAAGGAAAATCAAACATTCAAAAATACAAAAACAAAGAAAGAATGAAAAGAGGGCAGAAATGAAAACAAGAAAGACTGGCCCATGTAAAAAAAGAAATAAATTTGAAAGTATTTGACTCAAATGCCACTCCTCAAAACACTTCTGAATTAGTCAAAATGTTTAAACAATAGTGCTTTGAATTTCTAAGTAGGATAAAGTGAATGGAATTTTCCATTATTGATCTTTCAAAACATCGGTAGATAGATTAGGACAATGAAGGTTCAAACAAACTCAAAATCTGAACCGAGGATTTCCAAGAGGTGACTCATGTTTCTTTAGGTCATAAAAGCGACTGGTTCTAATTTTCCCAAAATCGGAATGGGATATCAAGGAAGAAACTGACTCAAACAAAAGCCAAAAACGGACGCAGAAAGAGAAGGCCATGATGAGAAACTTTCGGATCTTAAGCCTTCCATTTTTTTTTAATTTTCTACCAAATAATAATCTATGTGCAGCTTGTTCTTATGCCATAGATCACAACAAGTCAAACAACTCAATCTTGACTTGATTTTTTTAAATTGCATTGTAGAATTTAGAAGAATGAAAGTTTGTTGGACGGTTTAATCCCAACCGAGAGAAAGTAGATTAGGTAGAGAAACATACGGGCTCCATTTGTTTTAATCTGAGTTTAGGGAGAGATAAGAAGTAGAATTAGATTAGTTTTTATGCTTTTAAAAAAAGAATAGTATTGTAGAAAAAGAGTTTGCCAGTCAAGTGCACTGCGATGAAGAAAAAATACAGAATCGGGGAGGATTGGGTGGGTAGAAAGTTTGTATTGATGAAGGACCAACATTTTCATGGATGCTAATCGTTTTTCCATGAGATCATCCGAGAAAAAGGAAGAAGCGACCAAATGGATCGGGCACGAGTTGGCGTCCCCGAGAAATCAAGTCGAATTCTTGATGCCGCCGAAGGAGGCACCATCCCCAGTGGAGCCCTTTGTTAGCCACCTATAATAGTACATGTGCAAAGGTGGCTAAGGACTTTTAAAACCTCCAAGAAACAAATTTTATCACTAAAAAGTGTTGGCTCTTGAAGATTCCTTGAAGGCCTCATGCCTACGTAAAAATCTTCATTTACGCCTTTCCCATTTCATGCTCTAAGATGCCTTTAATTTCATAAGAAAGTGTAACTGAAGAACCATCATTTTAGCCTTCTCCCACTCAAAAATAACCTTCATAAGCTCCCCTTTTTCTCCATAAAATCCCCTTCATGAAAATCACTCTTATAAAGTTAAAGACTCACTCTTTAACCCAGCAAAAAACCCTCCATTTCCTTTGAAAATCATTTAAAACGCATTTTTCATAAGTATTGGACTTAAGCCTTGGGATAAGTCTTTAACCTTTTCTTCCATATACACGCCACCAGAACCAAGTTCTAAACCCTTTGGTGCTTATCACAAAACACGGATCGCATAAATACGGAATTACCGAGTTTTGTTTAAAGGTGTTCCATCGCAAAAATGTAACATTGCGATCCATCGCAAAATCGTGATCCCACCAACGAAGAAGCTCAAGTGGGTTGATTGAAAGACCATCACAAAAATTGAAATTTTGCATTGCGATAAGCCCTTGCCTGTACAGCGCCTCGTTCATATGTTCCTCCATGCGCACGATGGCCTCGCGATCGGGTGCCACTCCTTTATAATTACGTATAGCATTTTCTCTTAAGCGCGTAATCGCCGACTGCGTTTTCCACTTTTGCGATTTGCGATCAATCCCCACCATGAACCCACCATACAAATACCCCCACCATTTATATAAAATACGCTTTTCTCCTTTGTAAAGCTGAAAAATGTCATATTTAAGGTTTTACCCATTAAATCCCCTCCATCCGCAAATCGCAAAATCGCATTTTTGTAACGAAACCCCACAGTCACTCATCGCAAATATTTATGATACGATTTGCGATCTTGTTTAACCACGGTGAATAAAAATCTCCTTTTAGTTGGATGTAGCCATCAACGAGCAGTCTTTCCCACCTTAGGAAGTGATACAAACACAGAAACACGGAATTACATAATTTTTTTTGTGTTTTACGGAGTCTGTTTAATAGTTTTCCATTGTGTAAAGAAAGAGAGCGATTAGGAGGGAAAGACGTTCTTGCGCCTTAAACTATTAAAGAACCATTCTGGGTTTAAGTCGATGATTTATTAATATTTCATGAGCGTTGATAGCATAAAAAGCTGTACGTGCAATAAATAGCAGTTCTTTGTTTTATTCAAAGGACAATTAAAATGTCGATTTTGAAGATAAAGCACGGTAGATGAAGATTGAAGAATAGTATTACGGGGATTAGCGCAGACGGTCATCAAAATCATAATCCCCAACCAAGCTTACATTTTAAAGAAAACCTAAAGTGTTTTATCGAATGACCTCCTTTGCCACATCTTGAGGCAAATTGATTCCTACGGCTACAGAGCCACATTGCCTCAAAACCTTTCAAAGCGAGAGGCCCGAAGTTGTTGAAGATCGGATATTCACCTCCCGGCCACGAACGGTGGAGTTGTAGAAATCCCAATGTGTAGAAATATGTGCGATTGCTCACACGGCACAAGCGTGAAAGTCAAATGACTTAGGGGCTTTAATATTCTTGCTTAAAACAATTAATACGGTGATCCACCCTTAAACTTCTCATTGAGCCCCTCGAAAAGTGAGAAGTCTTGAATGTTATTGTCTTAAAGAGATCTTGTCTGAGATCTTTTCTAGTTTATGTAATCGCCCGATGAAAGATGAGACATTGTTGGTTGGAGTTGCTTACGAGAGATGTGAAATACATTTAAACCCAAACTTAAGTTGTAAATAGTGTTCACGCGGCCCTTGGAGCTTTGCGCAGAAGCCGTTAGTTGAAATTTTTTTTTTTGAATAGGCGAAGATGATTAGAAGCTGAAACATTGGACTTGAGCGTAACCGGTTTGACATCGATATAAAGTACATTTCTTGGGATCACAATTATCATTGATGAAATGCATCTCTCTTTGTTATTGTTTTCCTTATATGTATGCCATATTGTTCATATTCTACGTAAATAAAAATTTAAACGAGGTTAGGATGGTGTATATCGGTAACCTTCTCTGGGCGAAAAATCTTTATCTTAATGTTTCTTCAAACTCGTTTGTTGAAATAATTCGATACGGTTTAGTTAGGAATGTGGGCGTTCCTCCCTTCTGTTCTTAAACATTTGTTCTTGAATGGGATTTCCATTATTTGCTATTAAAGTTAGACTAGAAGATATAGTTTTCCTAAATTCTAGATTCTTTTCTCCAAAGGCGATTAGAAAGTTTCCTTGGTGTTGGTGAGCAGACTAGGTTTAAAAGTACTTTATCGTTAAGTCACACTTTGTTTCTAAGTGTGTTTTCATGCTACCGAAGGTAATTATGTGGATTACTTGATTGTTTTCAATTAGGCTAACTTTAATAGAACTTGCCCAGTTTATGGTTATTTTGTCCTTGGTTGGTTTCATGATTGTGAAGCTTTTCTTGTTTGAATTTTGACTATAAATCCTACGAGGTATTATAGGTTTCACCCTCTCAACACTTTGTTGTTTCCATCCATCACTCTCGTCTCAATAATCTTGTGGTATGAATGACTTTTGTGGATCACTCTTGATGTTGTTGTTCAATTAAAACACCAGTATGACTCCATAGCCCAATGGATTAAAAACCCATTTATGTCTGTCTCTTAATATGTTTTGTTCTTCCTCTTGCAATTCTCACCTTTGAAACTCTTCAGGACTTTTCTCATTGATGATCATGCTCAGCATTAAAACAAAACAAAACCCTTGACCTTCATAGCAACTAATATCATTACACCTTAGAAAGCTTTTCAAAGACAATATCAATCTTTGTACATATTGGAAGATCCTCTCCCGAATTCGGGAAGGAGCTAGATCTCAGAATCCCAAGTTGGTTGACAGTCTATTAACTGTGATCGGACTTTATGCCAATCTTGCTTATTACGGAGACCTGTTTGTCTTGCATGTTTCTTTCTTTTGTTCTATACCAATGATATCTTAGCCATTTCTTCCATGTCATTCTTCAAACCATCACATCTTAGCTACCTTTATTGAAACCCTCCATATTCGATTTCATGTCATTATTAAACCATCCATCTTAGCTTCATTCACTTTCTTCAAAACTTCCATTTCATTTTTGTTGCTCTTTGAGAAAAATTTGGCTTGCCTTGCTCTGTAATTTTGAAATATCATGTTTCACTTCTTCATCTTCATGACTCTTAGTATAAAATGCTTTTGAGGGCTTAATGGGTGGTGAATTATTTTTTAGGAGGCATTTTAGAAGCGAAATCTTTAGATCTGTGCTTCAATATGCCATGGAATCTTGCTTCCATTAACTTTTCAAACAAAGTGATCTTGCAATTTGAAAAAAAAAACACACACATTTTTCTTTCTTTTCGGTGCTCAATATTGAAATTGAACCATATCTGTAATTTCCAACCTTCAATATCAAAAAATTTAAAAGTCCATATAATGATACATTATAAATATTCTTTATAATTCCACTAGTACGACATTATTTGGATGCTTCACGTTAGAAGTTGGTAATCTCCGAATGTCCTAGTATGGCTTAGTTAGGTACATCAGGCTTTGTGTAGCGTGCCATGTGTCTCTGTTCACTCATTCGCTTAGACATTGACACACATGAAACTATAGTCCATGTAATTTTGTGCATTTTTTCTGAAATTTCAATCAGTGCTATAGGAGAGTTATGATGATTTTTCCCAAGCTCACCTCTTTTAGATGAAATTTAGGGCTTGGAAAACCTAACGTCTGAGGATCATATCTCTGAAAATATTGCAAACCAAGACCTAAAATGTTTTACGAAGTTCCTCGAGATTTCAGCTTCGTGGACAGTAAGCTTTTGAACCTTTGTATAAAAAATGATATAGCAAAAATATCATAATGACCTGGTGGTAACAATGAAACCTATTCTCCAAAGCTCTAATACCAAATGTTAAGAACCGGCTCAAAAATAGAAAGAAAAGAGAAATCAACGCCTTATAAATAAAGCGAATCAAGGGGAAAACCTCCTTTACATTAAAAAAATGAAAAATTCTTGGATGATACAAATGACGAAACCTCTTTTATATATGAGGTCACGTAAGTCCTGATATAATCCCTGTTTGACCTAACAATAATAGTGTAACGTCACTAATAACAATATGAGAGGTGTTATAGGGGTAAAATAATATCGATAAGGCTACAATAACAATAATAAGTAGCTATACTAATACGGGACCTAACGGAGGCTCCACTCATAACACAAGTGAGTGTTGGGTGAAGTAGGTAGTAGTGGCCAAACTAAAGGATTTGAAAATAGGTGCATGTTTTGAATCGAGTCAAAGGCCCGGTAAGGGGAATGAAAAAGGAAGCATATCATTGACGTGGAGCGTTCACTGTGGCCACCACCAAGATCTGGTGCAGGTCTTGAAAGGTCAAAGAGAAGCACCTCTTCCACTCACGGATATGAGTGACGGGTTCCTGGGTGGAGTTCATTGTCGACGATGGGAGCCAAAAGAACATCCTTTTAGCGAGAGGTCATGTAGCGTTTGGGCCTACAGCTCGTACATACGCATTCGTGCACAAACGTGTGGCTTCACCAAGGACGAGATCTTTGTGTCAGCCAAAAGTGCTACCTTCCCTACAACATCAAGCCTTCACGGATGAGGTACTTTGTGATGTATTATTAGGAAAACCATAGATGTGAAAGAGTCATGTTGTATATGAGTCTATACCTCACTCTCATCCTTATTTTCGGGTAATAATTTATAGGGATACCGGAAAATACCTTCTACCTCCATCTCTTTGATCTCTCTGAAAGTGTAGTAAGATCATCTCCCCCCGAGACTAGGAAATTTTTTTCTGTTGTATTCACTCTCAAATTAAGGGAATATTGTAGCCACATAAATTTCCCTAGGAAAGTACCTCCGTGAAGCATAGTTAGGTGGATACGGTCATGGAAAATCTGGTGACATGATATCCTCACCCATGAGGGTACCCTTGCAATTTCAAGTCAAGCATTCGATAAATATGACTCCTATAGAACCTCTGCAAAGGATCGATATATCACCACTCAATTATAGAAAATGAAGATGTCGAGAGAGAAAATCAGGAGTTTACTTGCTGAAAAACTGTCAAGCCAAGTTCCACTTGTGGAGCCCAATTTTACTTGTAAATGATTAGGATGGGACTTGGAGGCTGCGAATTGATTATTGGAAACTAAAAAAAAAATTTCCATGAACATGTATATAATCCCACATATTTGTGTCATACTGTACCAAATTAAGGGAATGAAGTATTTCTCAAGTTTGGTCTGAAGTATGCAACATATGAGGTTATGATAAGCCCCCCAAATATATGGAAGACCATATGTAATCAAAAGTAAGGCCTTTTGAATTGTTGGTTATGCCCATCGGATTTGAAAAAATTCCCCTACTACTTTTATGAGGCTAATGGATGACATATTTCATCCCTTCACCAAATCATTTGTGGTTGTTTATCTGAAAAGACAACATCCTCATCTTGACAGAGTTAGGAAGAACACTTGTAACACATTCGACGAGTTTTCAAACCCTTCAGGGGAGCATAGCGGCCAATAACCAACCCAAATGCGACTTTGGCACTATAGGTCCAATATATGGGTTACATCATAGGCCCTGACCTTTTAATTATGGATACGATTAAGATCCAAGATAAACAGGATTAGCCAACCATGACCACTCTGCTGCTGTTGCTACCCAGACCTTACGATTTTTATCGAGTTCATGTTTGGGTCTCCCATATCACTTGGCCTTTGATTCATATTAATAACGATGGGATGAAATAAAAATTTTCTGGTCCCGATTCCCAAAGAAGGGAGTTTAGGTCCACGTTGAAGCACGACCTATGATCTATACCAATACTCACACTTCCGATGACACCCACCTTCTGGGCACCGCAACATGCATTGGAAATTTATACACTTAGCAACCATTGTGGTGTCAATGCAATCCTCACCCAACATGTCGATCTATTGGTCTGTAATGGTGAGACACTTTTCACATACAATTCGAAATTACCCCACACAACAGTGAAGAGATGTATTCCGTCATGCGGGGTTGCTAGAAATGGAGGCTTCGATACATTCCCAAAAGGGGAAGGAGATGGTCATCGACACGAATCCTCCGACCTCTTCATTTGATACAAACACAAGGGGTGTATAATGATCACCATAAAAAGTGCTCTACATATGCGCTTAGTTCACTTGAACATTAGGCAAAGAAACCTTTAATCATGTTAAATTGCTGAAAAGCATTTATAGTTTACAACACTTACTAATGTTTTTTCAACTCTTGTAAGCACGTAAGACCTCTCTGTCAAATTGTACAAAAAATAGTATATGTTCACCTCACATAACAAATTCCATTATGTAGATGAAAGTTCTAATTTCCACCTTTAGGACACATTATTATGCTACGTGGGCCACCTTTGTGTTCCTTCGAGTGAGCATGCCAAGTTGATTTTTGAGGGTGCCTCTTGTTAAGTTGCAAGACACTTTGTTGTCGAGAAAATTATTTATATACTACAAAAGTAATTTTGTGCTTAAGCGTGACAAAATTTTGTGAAATATGTGGATTTCTATACTTCTAGTGCCATCTCCAAGCCAACCGCAATAAGAAAACCGCACACTCCTCACCTACTTCATCCAACCATGGCAATTCATCTCCATGGAGTATATCGCCTCCCTTCAAAGCATGCTATTGATTGTTTATTTGTGGTCGTCGATAGAGTTTTTAATATTTATGTATATTGGAGGCATTTAAGAAGAATATAACATTGAGGACACTTTGTAAACTCTTTTTTGAGCAAGTGTGGGTACATTTGGATCCCATAGACCATTATATAAGATTGAGAAAACGGGGTTCTTGAGCATATTTTGAGTCGAGCCTGCGAACTATTCGACACCAGCTCACCAAGTTGGCTACCTTCCATTCCCAAAAGTATGGCTCAAAGTCCAAAGTGCTCTACAAAGTCCAAAGTACTAGGAGTGCTAGCCCTCTACAACACAGAGTCCAAGGATCTGAATCGAATCGAATCCTCTACAAATAGAATCCTACCACTTTAAATCCTTTAAATCCTAGTTCCGAATCCTAGCTTGAATCCTTTAAATCCTAGTCCCTCTGAGTCTCAGTCTCAAAAGGCTCCTCCTCCAAAAGGGAGTCTCAAAATTTCTACAAAAATCTTGTGCTTCCGTTCGTTCCAGAAGGTAGGTGTTGTGCCATTCACGTTTATCCGTGAAACGCTTTCGCGTTTTCGTGCCCGCCATGTCGGCGACAATCTTTGAACGTTTAATTACGGAGTTAAAAATATTTACCGATATCCCGACCCCCGATCAAATAATCTAAAAGTAGCCCAGTGCGGCGGGCACCGCTAAGCAAGAAAAACAAAATTAACCAAACTACTCCTTCGGTGTTTCCTCCACGATTCAACACCATCATGGAAGGTCCGGGAATCGCAGTGCTACTGCTCCACATCGTGCCCATGACTCCCCTCTGAAGGCCCAAATGCGCGGCTTTTTGGGGGCTCGGACCGGGACGGTGCGTTCTTCTCCGTTTGGGCCTCCTCGCAGAAGACCACGGTGACTAAAGCCGTGGTAGGGTGGTTGAAAGGGAGTCAAGAAAGTGCCGCCGGTGTGTGTCATGGGGAGGAAGGTGTTCGCGGTGGGAAGCGAGGAAGCGAGGGGGAATCCATACGGTGGCCGGATCCCCAACACGAACCCGCCCACTCCTGGTATTTGGATATCGACTTTGCGTAATAATCAACGGAGTGAGCGATCTCGACTTTGTTGAGGGGCGGGGGGAGCAACGAGGTTGACCTCTAGTTCTCCCCCTGTGACAGCGCATCCCCTGCCAGCGCACGCGAGGCATGGGTGCGGTCTCGACGCGATCGACACAGAGGGGCAGAGCGAGGGTGCAATTAACGAGGAAGAAAGACGAGGAGATAGGCAAGGAAATGCGGATATGCGTGAGGTCTGGGCAGCCGATTCAGCGGCCGCCTCCTTGTGTGCGGTTAGCATGCCGGTGTAATCCGGCCAGCCAGGCACAGTCCCCGAAAAACCATCGCTAAAAGCCATTTTCTCAAAACCGAGCGCAATGCAATCAAGGACACCCATCATAATTAATCTGCGGTCATTAATAATGAGAGCTGAAGGCCGGATCATGTTAGAGCGTGCGGAATCGCTAAGAGGTGGAGGCGGGTCTTGAACGATGTTAAAAATTAATTAATGCGGATTTGATGTGAAAACTTAATTGGTGAGCGTTAAATGTTAATGCGATTGATATGAAATGCATGTATCCATATTGTACGCGCCATCGAATGCGCGGTGGGAGAGCGATTTTTATTGAGGACACGTGAAAATTGATTGGAGCGGATCTTGTTTGGGCCGCTCGCGCGATGAAAATGGGACCCGAAAAATATTAGGGCGAATTTGATAAGAAATTAAACGTCTGGCCTCTCCCTCCCTACGCCGGTGACTTCGGACTCGAAAAAGATTAGGGCGGAATTCATTTGGTTTTCACGTCACAAAATTGGCCGACGTCGGCCAGGCTATTTTGGGCCTTGAGTAGTTTTGAATTATGGTTTATCACCAATGCAGAGTCCGAGCGGGCTGCGACTTAGAGCAATTTTGTTTGATCCCATCTTATAAAATTTTTGTTGGTTTTCTTTGATAATACACATATTTATAATAAATCATGGGAATACCTTTAAACATGTGGAAAAGTTATAAATAATTATTGAAAACAATCATTTTTATGTAAAAATATCAAAAATGTGCTTTTGGGAAATAATAATTGAGTATTTGGTTCATATTGTTTTAAAGGAAGAGGTGAAGTTGGAGCCTCAAAGATACTGAAAGCTATTACAAAATGACACATTCCTAAGAAAATCAAGGTTCTTAGAAGATTTTTAAATTTACATGATATTGATCATTTAGGAATTATTACTTTTAAGTCCACTCACATATCTCTTGAAGAAAATATCATTTGTATGGAATGATGAGGATACTTTGGCATTCTCTCTTCCAGTGGATGCCATGTCTTCTACACCAACATCGGATTGCACCTACTTTCCCAGTACAGAACATTCATAGTAGAGTGTGAGGCACTAGGACAAGGAATTTTCGTAACATTAACACAATAAAGGATATCCATTGGCTTTTAAAAGCAAGGAATTCAAAGAAAATATTTGGTGAAATTCAAAAATTCACTTTTGTTAATAGGTTTATGTCACACGATGATGCGGGGCATTAGGCACTAACCCGTGATCGCAGGAGGTTTTTCCACATGTTGTGGCTAGGAGGATTCGAAAACATTTGAGTTATGTGACTAGGTTTAAATGCCTAATTTGTTGTATTCGCAAGACTAGTTAGAGTTGTGAGAGTGATGTTGTTTGATTAGTTGAATTATTATAATTAGACCTTTGATTTCTAGAACGGTCCTCTGGAAGGAACCGAAGAGCCATATATTATGTATATAAAATATGATTCCTCAAATGAATAAAAGTAGAGAGGGAAGAGGAGAGTGAGGGATTTACTGCCGATAAACCTACGTATTGTGAACAATTGTTTCCGGTTAAATGATTTCCAAGCTTAGTTGCCATTGAATTGCTCTAAATGATGTTGTGAAGAGGTGAAGCTGAGCGATTGGATATTTGATAATTCCATTCTTTTGTCTTTGAATTCCCATAAATTGTTGGATAACCACCATGAACTCACCTGACAGAAGGCGAGGTACGTAGCAGGGGCTTGGGGTCTTGAAATTGTTCAAATATAAAAATCTCAACCAATAAGAAAAGAATTGTTGTGCTTTGAATTTGACTGAAAGTTGAGCTGAGTTAACAAACAAAGATGACGGAACCGAGACTTGCCTTGGTGGGCCCTCTCTTAAAACCATGAGCGGAATCGCAGCGGGTTGCCCATGTCGCATCGCTTTTGCGGAGTAGCGTGTTCCTATTCACGAGCGATTCCATTGGGGAATGCGACACATGGCGAAGTGACCCTCGGAAAACCTGGGTGCTTCCTATGTCGCACGTTAAGCCGACGTTGAGCCCGGGCAAAATTGCTCTTCAGAATTGTTGATTTGGAGAAAGAGACGTCGGACGGTATTCGCCGAATTGAACTTGCGAGGAGGTTAACTTAAGGTGTGTGGAGGATAGCCGGAGTACGATACGAGTGTTTGATTGGTTGTTGATATATACTAGGTGGGGGTAGAATGTAATGAAATTGTTTAATTGAACGATTGGCGGATAATTAGCATAAGTACGGAGAGCGTGATTGTTGTAAGGGCTGGGTGGTGAAATATAAAATAGAAAGTTCATTACAAGTTATTTATTTAAAAACATGGAGTGTATAAATACAAAGTGTTGAAAGTTAGAGAAAGCATTGGTTATAAGGATTGGAGATAATATAAAGTCGGGAATATAAATTAAAAGTCAACCATTTGTGGATAGTATTTTATTTATCAAATTCTACGAATTTGATAAATAAACCGAAAGAAGAAAATTAAGACTCGGAGGTGGAGAAAGAAGCAGGGGTAAACCAAGGGGAAAATGTTGACGAGCAATTGTAGACACACCGGCTCTCCTTGGGGGTCCAATTTAGGTTTTGCGTCACATGATTATCTCTCTTCTACGGCATTTACTTGTGTTGAAGATCACTATTCTAGGAATAAGGAAGTTATTTTCTCCAAAAATAACCCTAGCCAAACATTGACAATGCATCAAGGATGTCTTTCTATGCTTCATAAGCACATTTTTCCTACTTCTAAATCATGTCTTGGAAGTGGTTTGTTGTGTAGGGTATTCACCAGTTGGTTTCATACCAAAGTCTTTTTCACATTTTAGGCATCCAGTACATGAAAAAAGATAATGGTTTAAAACAACATAAATATTTGAAATTTTGCAAGGGTGTACGGCACACTTTGAATATGAATTTTGAAGTCAAGTGCATGATGTTGTGTATGGGATCAAGTGTCATTTTGAATACCAAATGTTTCACAGAAACTTATAACACCTACCACTGCCGATGAGATTAAATGACAATATTTCATCAACTATTTCCATAATAAAAGTGCACCTCGGCCATAAGACTAAACAACTACAAATTTTGTAGATCCTAACAAAGACCACACAATCAAATGTATTCACAAGGCCAATGCTATTGTAGAAAAATGAAAAAGGAGTTTGCAACCAAAAATACCTTGGGCAACTAATCCAATTAGATACATGAAACCATCAGCAAAAGAAGAAACCGACTATAAAAAGGCAAGCGTTTACCTCCTTTGACAAAATTTTGAGTTAAGAAACAAAGGGCCTTTGTTAATAACGCCAGTACCCCTAGTAATTTGAATGGGGTTTTGCACTATTTATAGTAACCTAAACAAAAGGTTTCATTTCAAATTATTTTCCACGAAATTTAGATACAACCATTGTCGGTTTTGTATTTCCTAACGAAGCTCATAAATTTTGACAAAGAACCAAAAAATTTTTAATACTGATAACGAATTTTTTTCCTCCAAAAATATCTTGAACTCGGCTGACAACTACAAAACTAAAATAACCACCATAAGACCCTACAAAAATGAATAGATGATCTTAATCAGGTACTATCGACAAAGAATTGTACCCTCACTTATTGACACGTAACATTGAATTTTAACTTCAGCGCTTCCGTGACGGATACGTGACAACATTTGTTTTTGGAGGTTGCTTGCATGCCATCTAGAAATTTAATTCGGCATTTAAAATTCACGCAAGTTTTTGTGAACGGCGCGACCATGTTTGCATGCGAGTTGTATTTAAACACAACAACCGACGTTAACACAATTCACCAACGAGAAATTAAACAAACGAGAAAATTTACCAACGAGTTTTGTAAATTCAAAGGAGGACACGTGGAGCATTATTGGATCGCACATGAGGTGAAGGTCTGAAAACACCGAAAACCGGACCGAATTTTTATAGGGAACATTGGATTGAAATTAAAGATTAAAGTTGAACGTCCTTCCATTTTGGAACGCGAATTTGGTTTGAAATTCAATCTATTCGAGACTTTAGTGCGATGGAAAGGGTTCTTTAATTTTTTGATAGTTTAATATATACATATGTTTTAAACATATGTTATATATATATATATATCATATGCGAAACAAAGTGCGACCTTAAATTTAGTTTTAATTTTATTTTTTTAAAAGAGGGTTTATTATAATATGTTTTATATGTTACGACATATAAAAATAAAAAGATCGAAAAATCTTGGTATTTTTTTTAGACGATACATAAAATTTTTTATTACCACAGTAGTGTGTAAAAGTGAAAAGGCGAGTGTAACTTTTAAGTGTGTATGCACGAAAGGCGATGCGAAAGGAAAAATGCAAGCGAGTGTTTTAGAGACGGTATGTTTGTTTTGTGAACGGACGGTGAGTTGGTTTTATGCATTGCGTTTTGTAGCGATCATAATTTGTAATCCCTCTCGGTGAGGAAGTAGTGTAATAGTTTTTTTTCCAATTTATTGAATGGAATAGGATTTGTTTTCAAAGTATTGAGCTATATCATAAAGGAAATTTTTATTTTCTGTGTTGAAGGAAGGAGATTTATTCTCCATTCATTGTTACGGAATTTTTCAATATTCCAACATGTGTGAGAACATGAGATGTTGTGGTTCCATCCCAGCTAAATCATTTGTCTTTGCATGACTTGCCTTACCAACTTGGCCCAATATTTTCAGCTGGGTCCTCTGAGTCAACCAATGAAAAAGGCTAAAACCATAATTGAGATACATTTCATTACCTTGTCAATATAGCTAAAGTTTGACTCATGTAACCCTTTCCTTTTGTTATTGAAAAGCTTTGTGCACTTTACTCTAATGTGGCTAGTCCATAGGCAAGTGAACCCTTTGGGTAACAAATATGTTTCCTTTCTCACCTTTGAGTTTCAAGTGCCTACCAAATCTAAGACATTTAAGGAGAACTAATACAACGTTAAAAAGAAAACCGAGCACACATCTAAAAATTACCTCATCAACTCTTTGTCACACCATCATTAACTATTTTAGGAGAAACCATGCTTGCTCTAAGAAGACAACATTTTATACATCGCCCCCAAGGGTAGCTCAATAAGATCAACAAGTTTGTTCTACACTGTAAGGAACAAATTGACAATGCTTTCAGCTAAGTGTGCAATTGAATATAGGAACCATATGCCAAAACAACCCTCCATGAAAAATTAAAGCGCACATTAAAAATCGAGTATAAGTAGACAAGGAAAGATCCCTTTGCGGTGAAGTTTTACGTACGGTGACAGCACCTTTAAACATAATTTTTTCTGCGGCTGCAATTTTTTTAATCAGCCAAACCATCTTGTTGAAGTGCAAATCCTTTCCATAGCTCTTGTATTAACTTCCTTCTCTCTCTGTCGCGTAATATCGGTACCCTCTTGCCTTGGCGATTAAAGAAGTAGGTGAAAAAAGCTGAAAGAGAAGACAATTGTACACCATAATTATCCAAACATTGCACCCAACTTCCTTCCCCCTTTCCATTGTTACCCAATGAGGTAGATGTAACCAATTTTTGTCATACGCAACCCAAAAGCGAGGCCATCTTCTCTTATGCTGATGAGTGCCAGAATCTTCATATTAGTATGAACCTTAAAAACATGACTCCCATTGCTAAAAACCACTTTTAAGGCAGCAACGAGCAAACTAAACAACTATCGCAACTTTTGGCAACCACGGAGAATTAAGAGAGAAAAAACCAAAGATAAATACAACCACAATCCTCATTTCAATAAGTGGGACTATATATTTGCATTAAGACATTAAAGAAAAGTACGACTATATTAAGAGCTGACCTGAGAAACAATCTTCCTTCAATGTCTCTCACGGCCTTGATTTGTACCATGCTAAGTTGCATATTTTTACTTTAAATTCTGACCTCTCGTGCCCATCTATGAATGCATCCAATGGAATCATCTCATCAAATGCTCTTTTATGTCTAAAAAACAAATTCTCTACTACAAGAGCACATTTAAGTGGATCATCCACTATCTACACGAGAAACGGTGAAAAAGGCAGAAACCTTGAAATATCTAAAGTGACTATATGGGTGGTTCTTATGAATCAACCAACCATTCGGAACATTCTCATCATTAAACCATGAGTATTATGTGACAATATTCAGCGAATATTGCCCAGATGATTTACGAAGCTATGTTAGAGAAACCCTAAACTCTCCCCGAAAATAGGTGGAAAATGTGGCACCAATGGGAGATTGACAACATGTGCCAATTGGTACAAGTAGTAGACAATTGGCATGCTCCAAAACAACAGTGATGTAGGAATGACATGAGGGAGAAAATATCGGAAAAGCCCAAATCTAGAGGAAAGCAAAAAAGCTCATCACCAACACCGAAGATTGACAACTTTACATGATGTAACCTATGAAATCGTAAATGGAGAAATCCTTTAGTAACAATAAAGTAACCTATGTAACAATAAAGTCGGTTAAATATGGGGTGGTATTAGAATACCATTGAGCAACGGGGAAACATGCATAGTTTCTTACAATCAAATAGATGAAAAAACACATACAAAAAAACCTAGATAATAATCATAGACAAGCTTAATATTGAATTATGGTATAAAGAAATTACAAAATGTGACATTACGAACACCGAGTCGACGCACAAGCAAAAATATCTTGGACATGACCACAAGACATCAGTTATTATTTATACGCATGATGCAAAGTTTATACATTTTGCTGCTACCAAGTCAATCAAAATCCATCATTATACATACAGCCAATACAAGTAATTGATGTAGTGTTTTTACTCTGAATGAATTCTTATGATAATGTTAGAACATGTATTTAAAATGTCAAAACATGCTGAATAAGCTCCTCTTGTTTCAAGAAAAATTTATTGGAGTCACATGAACTTGGAACAATGCTCACGATACGAAAGAGTAACCTTCAAGTGACGGTGACTTTTTTGTTGCTACGACGGATCAAGGAGGTTTGCTCCAGATTAAATCGCTCAATAAGTGTCTACAAACGGAGATGACCACGTGAAGGTGGAAGCTCTTATGCCCCCCCCCCTCACATCACTCTCCGTTCCCAATACCCAATCTATATTTCATTTTTTACTTTCAT
This sequence comes from Pinus albicaulis, assembly GCA_034641835.2. Classification (NCBI taxonomy): domain Eukaryota; kingdom Viridiplantae; phylum Streptophyta; class Pinopsida; order Pinales; family Pinaceae; genus Pinus; species Pinus albicaulis. The sequence continues at coordinate 345,461,946 of CM076581.1, read as the reverse complement.
GACCATAAAAAAAATATTCAATAACTAATAAAACAATTCAACAAAAAGTACGCAAGGAAACATTGCAATTAATGCTTGACATAAAAATAGTATGATAAATGAGTTTTTATCCTAACGCAAAAAACGTTTTGATATTAGTAACGTTTGTCTTATAATAATACAATATTTTACATTGTCAATTTTCTTTTTCTTCTTCCTATTTTAAACTCCTCATTACATCATCAATATCATTGTGCTACTCCCTATTTAGTGCCTTTCGATATATTTCTTGACCTAGTTGCGTATTCACGTCAACACGGGCTCATCCGGTGACGGGGCATCGCCCTGCAAAAACGAGATAATATTAAATTTTAATTGTCGGTTTTTAAATATCATTTGAACTAGTTGAGTATTAATAAAAAAAATTGCAATGGGATTATTTACCTAATTACATCGATTATACTTCAGCGACCTAGTTCGTTGTCACGATGTACGGTCTCATCCGGTGACAGAACGTCGCCTACAAAAATAGATAATATTAAATTTTAATTATGGGTTTTTTAAATATCATTGAAGTTTAGTTCGGTAATATTAATAAAAAATTGCAATGAGATTGTACAATTGCCTGGGTTGTGATGATAAGCCTAGTTGCGTTGTCACGATGTACGGTCTCATAGGTGACGAGGCATCGCCTACAAAAACGATGATATTAAATTTTTATTTATTCGATTTTTAAATATCATTGAACTAGTTCGGTAATATTAATAAAAAAAATTGCAATGAGATTATTTACATGGTGCACACGGTTATGTGGTGACCTAGTTGCATTGTCACGATGTACGGTCTCATCCCGATGACGGGGCATCGCCTACAAAAACGAATAATATTAAATTTTAATTGTCGGTTTTAAATATCATTGAACTAGTTCGGTAATATTAATAAAAAAAATTGCAATGAGATTATTTACTGTGTTTTAATTGTCCTTTATTGAGGCCCCATTGTGCAATATTTTACCATCTGCGGTGGTAAGATCACTCCAGAAACGTTCTCTTGTCATTTCACTCAAAAAAAATGTTATAAGGACAACCATCAAGGTATAAGGTGAAAAATTATGGTGAAAATTAATTACCGTCACGACCCTCACTTTGATAGCAACATCGGCCCTGGTCCCCACTACAGGCGATCGGGTTGCACGAGAAGAGGATCATCTGCAGCAAACAAAGCTTGAGTTGTTGCCTCGTCGGTGATGTTTAACCACAGTTTAAACAAAGTTGTTAGACATTAAATTTATGGATGAAAACAAAAATATTGAAAGGTTAATGTTTTACCTTATTAGGCATTAGGATGTGAGACTGCCCAAGCACGACGTTCAACTATAGCTTGATAGCCATGAAGCGATATTTTTGTCTTTCTCTTGTAGTTTCGTACCAAGTCATCACTACATTAAATATGATTGTGTATTTTTAATCATATCGATAGGATTACAAAAATGTTGAAGCGATACAATTAATTATAAGATGTTTGGCTACTTAATTACAATTCTTGCGGCTAATTTCAAGTAGCCACCACGAACGATGGCCTTTTTTCTCAATCCTAGCTTTGGTTGCCTTTGAGGTGTCAGGCAACCTAGCATCAAAAGATTGAAGTCAGATATGACGTAGCACACTTTTATTTTAGACATAAAGAAAATTAAAGCTATTGAATTAAAGTTGTAATTTACCTTGCGGGTCCAGTTGGCATTTTCCTTCTTTCTTTGCCCTTTTCTCTTTTCCGTCATGGATGAGTGCTCTCCACTCACTCTCTGAAACTGCGAGAGGATGCTCATATCTAGGGTTAAATTGCAATTGCATCCTATAGGTGTCCCTGGTATATTTCAAATATTTGCCGGCTACCCGAGCCACCGTTGTTATGTCAAATGTGCCGACCCCAAAAAGGGCTTCTAGATAATCTAGAAGTTCTTTTTTCAAGTTGGAATTCTGGGAATTCCACCCTGTACGTATGGTTGGGCCAAAAATTACCAACGCATGGCTCTCCAGAATCCTGTAGAACTCATTGTTTCCTACACAAAATAAAACCAAAAAAAAAAAAAAAGATATTATCATTAATTTAAAAATAAAAATCATGATAAATATGTTTTAGATGAAGTACATGAAATAGTTAAAATATTAAAATTTACCTGGGAGTTGTACATGCTTTATAGGGACACCCTCATCATTCACCAACAACGTGCCATTAATGGTCCCTGTGGAGCTGACACGTGTAGCTCCAGGAAACGCAATAATGTAGTTGGGCATATTAGCCTCATCATTGCCAACACGTTCAGCAGTTGGATGGGTGTCTGCTTGGGCATGGTGTGTTTCTTGGCTGGCACCTAAAGGAGTAGAAGGTGTACGAGAGGGTTGTTGGGAAATCTCTTGCCCTTGTGTCCCACTACCACCAACACCGGGTTCAGCAAATGCCAGAAAACGCTACATACAAAAGAACTTTTTGTTAGTTTAGTCAATGTAAAAATTAAAAATCAAACTATCACAATTCATCTCATGCAGAACAAAAAAAATATCCTTTTGACTTTTTATTATTACCTGATATCTATTTAGCTGCCTCATAAGATGTTGTATCCTCTCTTCTGTTTCAGGTGTTTGAGACGCATCTATCAAAGCATTAAATTCCGACGTTGCATCTCGTGCCTTTTTTTGCAACAACAACACTGGAGATAGGGATGAAAAAAGCTCTTCCTCAAAGAGGGAATCATCGGGCGTACCATGGCTAGGTGTCTGCATATTTGAACAAAATTAATATTATTTCAATTATGTAAATAACTAAAATACCTAAAGATAGAGCAATGCTGGCACTTTACATGTTCTTCCGCTGGCCTCTTTCCGCGATCATCCTGTCTCGGGGTTGTTCATGCACTGCTCTGATCAGTCTGCCACATTGCAATAAAATTATAAATGTAAAAACTTGAAAACAATATCTAACTTGAAAACACAAAATGAAAACTGAAATAATTTCTAATAAGACACCGGAAGGCAGAGTTAGAGTTTCAAATATGCCTTGCATTGAATTCAGTCCTGGAAACATGTCATTGCACATTAAGGCACCCAAACATTCAATCCACAAATGATATATTTAAGTAGGCTTCTCCTATTCTGGGAAAACACCATACCTATAATGCATTCACTTGCATGTATAAAGAGAAAGGAAAACATGTTTTCATACAACGGTGACAAAGGCATCTTGGGGAAAGGTATCTTCACTTTTTATTTATGTTGTTCACCCACACCACTCTCGTGTTTTCACTAATCCTGTTTTGTCATTTTTGGATTCAAATTAAGTTAAGGCCTTAAGTATTTTTTGACCTTTCGGTGTAGTTTTTATAAGTGGCATGTATAGATTTTCCATTAATTCTGCACTTTTTCTCTTCATGCGCATGTTTCCCTGGAAATCAAATGCATGATTTAGTCCCATACATTTAACAAGTTGTTGGATCAACTCCATAGGAAATATCATGTTTCCTATTCAATCAAAATTTATCTTAGTTAGGGTGGGTAGGAAGGTTTTCCCTTTGTATTAATAGGGCACTTCTAGCTTGCATTTTTATTATATCTTTCAAATTTAGTGTCGTTTCAATTAGGGCATGATTTTTTGCAACTTTCAAGGTGAGAATGAACAAAGACAAATTTTTGTTATGGATGACTGTATATGACTCCATGGCCAGAGGAAAAGGCACTAATCTACTTCTTCAAATATCTATAGTTCTCATTCACCTCATACGGAGATGGTCCCTGATTTTGAGCCAAATGTTGCAGCAAAAATTCCCCCCCCTCCATAATTTGATATTCAATGGAAATTTCTTAAATTGATGATGGGGCATGATTATGGAACATTGGCACATACATATGTAATGGAATTCCAAGATCATGATATATGTTTTCATATGTTTATGGAAATGTTCCACCAAGTCCCATGGAGGTGGGAGCGAGGGGACGAGGGAGCGCGGGAGCGGCCTATGCAAAAGCTCCCTACCAATTTTCAGGAAACGTGGGGGGACGTCGGGGTCATAAAAATTATAAAATTTAATATTTAAAATGTAGCTATATTTTTGCAAGGAATGTATATACAGTCATCATACACTTGCATCATGAAAGATAAATCATAAATGATAAAATTACAAATCGATGAATGATGAATCATATAATTGAAACAAATTTAAAAGTTAAAAAGTTAAAACATACATCATACAATCATGCATGTAAGTTTGTAAGTTTGTAACTATATAATCATTAATGTAACTACTAACAATGTACAATGAAAATAAAGTTTAAGATATCATATGACATATTATGTCAAGATTCAAAATAGAGTTTAAACTGAAGTTTACAACTCAAGTCTGAAACATAAAACTTAAACGCAAATAAGTTATGTCTGAAACATAAAACATAAAACATAACATATGAATATCAAATGATATAATCATAATGATAAATGAGCATAAATGCTCAAGTTAATGCCCCACTAGTCTCTGCATCCAACTTCTGCACGAATATATCAGGATCAACCATGTCACCATCTGAATCAGAATCACTTGGATTCTCAAATATGCTAAGTGGCACATCAACTTTTAAAACGAAACCATAAACTAAAAGGGGTGGTGAAGGGACGTGAGGGGGCGTGAAGGGGGGTGTGAGGGGGCGTGAGGAGGCATGAAAGGGGGTGTGCGGGGGCGTGAGGGGGCATGAGGGAAACGTCCCCTAGAAGTCCTCAAGACCCCGGAGCGCGAGGGGGCGAGGAATCTAGACCCCTAGGTGGGGGGGCGAGACCCCGTGTAACACTGGTTTATGGAGGTGGTGGAGCAAAAAAGAGCTCAAATAGAGCTGAAATTTTTCACATAAAAAGGACTGTGGGCTTGACTAATGTTTCCATTTAAAAAATGATATCTAGACAGAGAATAAGTGTAGCATGCAAACATGCATTGAAAATCCATCTGAGTTTGCATTGTATTACTTATGATGGATTCAAATTTGGGTTTCAAAATGCTAGGTTATGGCATGATTTTGTCGAGAAACCCTTAGTTGGATTCTCATGTTGGTTTAATTTATATTTTAAGTTTGTTTTGAAATCTTTGGGTGATAGTAACTCATGAACTAGGTTACCAATGTGTAACAATCATATTTCAAGAATAAAGTTGTGATTTTTTTATATTATTATTATTATCTATTAGCTACGAGTATTGACACCTAATGCCTAGAATTTTGACATCTTGATAGCATGGATAATTTCGAAAATGTTTCTAGTAATGTTAACATAATAACTATCATTATGTGTCTCCAATTTTGTCACCATAATAGACTTGTGATATGGACTCATCACACAAATTCATATGCTATGTCCCAACAAGTTCAAACTGGTTGAACCTACCTCATAGTGTGGTTATTAAGGACAAGTTGCTTGATATGTAACTCGATAGCATAGACCGCGTTGCAGTTCTAAAAAGAATCCTCAAGTGTCAAAAAAACTTTACAATATGTTCTACTGTAAAGCCTTTTGGGATACCTGAAATAATATATGTATCATTGATGACTTTTAAATTATGACAAGATCCAGAGGGAAAGGAAATCAATGGAAGAGTGATCCACCAATGAGAACCTAGAATTTAGCATCAGATGAGTTAGAGTCTAGGAAATTGAAACCCTATAATTTTAACTAGTGATGAAGGACATCACATAGGTAATTATATTTTCATGTAGAATAATCTGTTAATTCAAATTTAAACTACATAATATGAAATGCATACCATAAATTTTTCCACGTAAGTCCAAACAACCTATAAAAGGGAAAACCTTCTTTTTCCATGGGAAATAATTTACCTTTCCTTTTTCAAGACAATATAAATCACAAAAAATATGAACTATACTGCACATATTCTTGGATAATGTGAAAGTGGAAAAGGAATACCCTACACAAGTGATGCACACATGTACATTTGAACACTAATATATTTTTGTATTTGAAATGCAATGCTTGTTTTCATTTAAATGTAGGGTTTTTAAAGCAGGGAGAAATAATGGCTGCCAAATTAATAAGCATTTCTTTGGGAAAAATTTAAATCTTGTATTGGGTGATGAAGATAATACAGGGTATTGAATCTTGATTCTTGACATCTAGAGAGAACCCTACAGCCTAACACAATGCAATGGAATTGACCAAAAAAACCCAAATAGAGTCAACCCTACTATAGGAGGAAGGGCCTATAGTAAGAACTTACCATTTTGCAGGAGCTGAGGGCGAATGCTATTCTGCAAGAGCTGAGGGTGAACGATGAGGGTGAATGCTGAGGGAAAATGCTATTCTGAAAAAGTTGAGGGCGAATGTAGGGCGAATGTTGTTCTGAAAGAGCTGAGGGCGAATCCAGGGCGAATGTTGTTCTGCAAGAGCTCAGGGCGAATGCTGAGGGCGAATGTTGTTCTGCAAGAGGTCAGGGCGAATGCTGAGGGCGAATGCTGTTCTGCAAGAGTTGAGGGCGAATGCTGAGGGCGAATGTTGTTCTGCAAGAGCGGAGGGCGAATGCGTGTGTGATATCAGACGTTATTGTAGCACACATGTACATTTGAACACTAATAGATTTTTGTAGTTGAAATGCAATGCTTGTTTTCATTTAAATGTAGGGTTTTTAAAGCAGGGAGAAATAATGGCTGCCAAATTAATAAGAGTTTCTTTGGGAAAAATTTAAATATTGTATTGGGTGATGAAGATAATAGAGGGTATTGAATCTTGACTCTTGACATCTACAGAGAACCCTACAGCCTAACACAATCCAATGGAATTGACCAAAAAAACCCAAATAGAGTCAACCCTACTATAGGAGGAAGGGCCTGCAGTAAGAACTTACCATTTTGCAAGAGCTAAGGGCGAATGCTATTCTGCAAGAGCTGAGGGTGAACGCTGAGGGTGAATGCTGAGGGCAAATGCTGTTCTGCAAGAGCTGAGCGCGAATGCTGAGGGAAAATGATGTTCTGCAAGAGCTAAGGGCGAATGTTGTTCTACAAGAGCGGAGGGTGAATGCGCGCGTCATATCAGACATTAATGTAGCTATTGCGACGGATACAAAACAATAAAATCATTTTTATGTAGCGCGCATATAAGTTTCGAATTTTTATGTAGCGTGCATATAAGTTTCGTATTTTTATGTGGCGCGCATATAAGTGTTGTTATACCGACGACGGAAAAAGCGTCGCTATTGCGACGGGTACCTAAACGTCGCAATGGCGACACCTAGACATTGTGTCGCACTTGCGACGATTGGAGTCGTCTCAATAGCGACGCTTTGGGCCATAGTGTCGCAATTGCGACGTCTTCCTCCAAACGTCGCAATTGTGATACTTTTCTAAGTGTCGGTATTGTGACACTTTTCTATAAACGTCGGTATAGCGACGGTTTCGGGCGGGATGGAAAAAATTTGGGGAAATTTCCGACATTTGGTCAAAAGCATCGGAACCAATTTTCGGAATTTCCGCCAAATGTAGTAGTGTGCCCTTGGAATCACTTCAAACTGCCTTTTCAAATAAAGGTTATGCAATTTTAAAAAACACAAATACACACATTTTTCTTGCTTTTGAGGAGCTCGATATTGAAATTGAATTATCTATGTGATTTCAGATATTCAATATCTGAAATTTGGTCCTGTAGTAGCGCTATGAACCTTCTTTAGAATGCCAAAGGTCTGACCTGATTTGGATGCTTCAATGCAACATTATGCCCAATCTCCCACAATGACTTAATTATAGGTTGGTTCAATAGAGTGAACTTGTATGGTGTGCCACGTGTCACTATTTCCTCCTTCAGCTCTGAACTTGATACACAGGAAACTACAGTCCTTGTACTTTTTTTCACTTCTTACAGAATTCCAATCCGATGCTCAGAGGGAGAGTTATGATGATTTTCCCATGGTCACCTCTTTGAGATGAAATTCGGGAGCCTGAAAAAAACCCTAACTTCCACAGATCATATCTTTGAAAATATTGTGAACCAAGATCTGAAATTTTTACATGACGTTCCTCACGATTTTTCCTTCACTCTGTAAATTTTTTAGCTTTTGAACCTTCATAGAAACAAATTTATAGCAAAAATTCTACAATGATTTGTTTAGGTGAAATTCAAGAGCCTGAAAAAACCCTACCTTACACAGGTCATATCTCTGAAAATATTGTGAACCAAGATCTGAAATTTTTACAAAATGTCCTCCAGATTTATTCTTCGCTCTGTAAAATTTTTTAGCTTATTAATCTTCGTAGAAAATAATTTATAGCGAAAATTCCATGATGACCTACTTGGAGCAACGAAACCCTAGAATCCACAGCTATGATACCAAATGTTATGAAACTAGCTCCAAAAATAGAAGGAAAGAGAGATCAATGCCTTAGAAATAAGCCACTTCGAGGGGAAACCTCCTTTACATTACATAAATGAATAATTCTTGGATGATACAAATAACACAATCTCCTTTCTATATATAGGAGTCCATGGGGTCACAATATAATCCTAGCCGACCTAACAATAATAATGTAAGGGCACAATAATAACAATATGGGGGATACAGAGGTATAGAAATAACAATAAGGGGGTTACACTAACAACAATAAGGGGATACAATAGTATTATAGGGACCTAAAAAATTATGTTATGGTCCAAAGAAATAAAAAATATAAGTACATAACATATACACCAATATAACCGTGGAGCACAACCCCAAAACAAACAATAGATACAATTTACATAGTAACTCCAAATACTCGATAAATTCATACATCCAAATAACATCTTATCAATAATGACTATATGATATTTATAGATCCCTATTCACACATTTTCCATGTGGTCCCTTCATCACTAAGTTAACCCTATTACATATATATTTATATATTACTGTACATTTAACACCATATATCCCATATATTCCCCCCATTAGGGTCATACCATATAAATTGAACCCAATATAAGCCCCCTTTGGGGTCATAAAATAGTAACCTCCTTCTAAAATCCTTGTCCTAAAATATTTGTAGATAAGGGTGTTACATTTTATGAAATAAACTATTATGATTTCCTTATATTCCTACATCCTTCTTTCCATTGAAGATGATCAATCCATACAAACTCAATTCTTTGTGTTCTTAATCCTTGATGGTTGGTTGTTGCATAGTTTTCTTTCCCCAGGTTCCACATTTTTGTTGAACTTATGCTTATATTGATAGGGTGGAGGGTGGGGTGAAATAGTATAATATCCTTGTTTTTTAATTTTAAATGAACATTAATCAATCATCCACTAACTTCAAAACATTAATGCATGTAAACTCACACAAAGTTTAACATGGAAAACCTTGTGGGAGAAAAACCACAAAAACTTATCTTTATAAATGTCTGTAGGTACCAACTACTATTACAAAGTTTGTAGGCACCAACCTATCAGATATACAATATAATTAGTTAAGCACCAACTTAGAAAAAAATTGTGTAGGAACCAACTCATTAGAGACACCAATATCCTTAGCTAAGCACCGACTTAGCAAGACCTTTAGAGGAACCAATCTAAGGTCTTCATATATAGATTAATTCTGAATTCACTTGCATGCTTCATAATTAATGCATTTCATATTATCATAATATCCTTATTTTTCAAGCTCTAGTGCCTGTTCTTGCTTCATATCCTAGACATAACTTTCAACCCTAGTTAGATTTATCCTTTATGCCCTAGTGAACCTCATAGTATCATGCCACATAATATAATCCTAGAAAAATGTGCTCCATATAATCACAACCCATAAACAACTCACTTCACAACATTTTAGACCTTAGTCCTTCATAGCTCACCCTTAACATTTAAGAAAACTCCTTAGACTCGTCTTGTACACCTTTAAACCCCAAGAATACTCAACTCCTCTTGCGTACCTCAAATATTTTTTGTGCACTTGTACTTGATATTATTGCTTAGATAAAATTTAAATGCACTCATTTATCCATTATTTATAGGGTTTTTGTGTTCACTCATGGGGCTAACTCTCAAAACCAGCTGAGTCGACATGTATGTTTTGGTCGGGTTAACTTGAAAAAAATATTTCATATCTACTCATTCCTATGGAGTTAGAGGGAGTGAAATATACCATTGTAGATGTATCAAAATAATATTTTAAGCCATATATCCTATGCTCACATTTGAGCCATGTATTTATAGTAAAAATGCCTTGTAATATAGGATATCTTAATTGGGCATCAAAAGTCTAAAAATAATATTTCCAACAATCTCCATCTTGCAATATTTATTTTGGTCATCTATAATCTCACCCCTATCTTTGACATCAATGAAAAAATTAATTCCAACAATATTGCTATTTTCAATTCTTCAATTTTGTAGTAGTTATTGGTATTTGATAACATCTCATTGAAAAATGTTTTGATGTTCTCCAATTTGTAGTAGTTGTTGGTCTTTAATAATGATTTGGTGATGACCTATTCCATGAATATTTATGAGTATTCCATTTTATTCCTTGATAATTCTGATATGGATTTTCTTGTCTTCCATGAGAATGCTGATATCGATGTTCTTTTATTCCTTGAAATGAGGATGTCAATATGGTTTCACATTGATGTATTTTTTTCACTCTACATATCCATTTCATCTGTATCCTTTTCAAAGATATAGGCCTCCTCTATCCTCTTTGTCTAGCCTTTGATAGCTCTAGCCTTGGAGATAATACCATCATATTTGACATGCATATCCTCTAAATGGAGTTCAACTTCTTTTGGTATCTGTTGGAGACCTTCTTGAATCTTATCTTCTTTCTCTTTTTGAAGCTGCAATGTGACACCATCTATTAAATTATGATTGTTTTCTTCAATTCTAGATTTCATTTTTGATTATACCTCATACGTTTCTAGGTCTTGTTCAATGTTCTTGCAAATTTTTCCTTCAAGTCTTTTGATAGTCTCTTCATCTAGGATCCTTGTTTCTTCTTGAATTCGATAATGATTATTTTCTACCTTCAATCTATTAACATAATCTTGTAGCTTTATATCATGATTTCATAATCTATGTATTTCTTCATATTTCTTTTTCAATTCTTCCCTCGAGCCATCCTTTTTTCAATTCCCCTGGCTACTCTTTTTTTGCTTTAATTGTTCAATCTCCTTAATGAGTGCGTCATTAAGGTTTTGTATCTTAGATAGATTTGCATACTTCTTCTTGATCTCATGTTTAGCTTGTTCTAATTCATATTTAGTTTTATGCATATACTCCATTTTTGTAACCTTGAACCATTTTGTTCGAGAATTTTTTTTCAAATACATCTTATGTCATGTTCGTTGTAGTACCATTTTCAATACTTATCTTCCAATTCAATGCTTCACTATGAAAATAATTTATTTCCCTTGAAGGATTTATACATTTTCCTTTAACATCCTTATCCATTACTATGGATTTATTTCATCCTTGTCTTCATCTCCATTGAATTTAGGTAGTGCCATTGCTTCTTAATTTATGTATTTTAAAACCTTGCTTAGAGTTTTTTCTTGTAGTAACCTTTCTTCTAATGTATATTTGAAATTTTAGCTCCCCTAAGACTAAAATTTTGATCTCTACTACTATAATATTTCCTCCTTATAATTCCATATTTCTAAGAAAAATTTTATTCCCCGAGTAAAGGTTATGGTGAAATTCCCAAAACTTGCTTATTTTTGGCCTCTTCCTTAGAGAAAACTTATACGGAGTGCCACGTGTCTAATTTTTCAAATATGATTCTAAATTTTTTACTTGAAGTACATCAATATATCTCCTAAATTATATACAAATTTCACATTCTAAAGTTACCAAAAAAAAAAATTATAGTGAAAATTCCAAGAACACTTGCTTGAAATTGATTTTAGGACCATTCACAAATCCTTACTTCCACAAGTTATATCTCTAAAGTTGTACAAAACCCATGTCTAAAAATTTTAATAGACATAACTTGTGATTTTTAAAAAATCTCCTCAAATTTTCACCGTTTGAAGCTTCCTAGAAAATAAATTTGATTGAAAATTCATAAATCACTTGTTTGAAATTGATTTAGTACCACTCAAAAACCCTAACTTTCACAGAGTATATTTTTGCAAGTTAGTGCGATAAGATATAATTTTTTTACTAGATGTAGCCTAGGAAGTATTCTCAATATAATCAAATTTTCATGGTTTGAAACATCCCCAATATAATTTATAACAAAGAATCTAATACAATTAGTTTGAAATTGATTTACGTTCCATTTAGAAACCATAAATTCCATAAGGAATATATTTGAATGCATAGTGAAACTGATTTAGGTGGATATCAGTGGCCACTCACCTCTTCCACTATCTCAATTGTTCTCTTTATTCATGGTATTTTTTCTATGGATTTTGGGTCCTAAACTTCCACGTTCATTTTGAGTCCCTAAACATTGTTTTTTTTGCAATTAAGGGGGCGAAGGGTTTCCATGGCATGCGATGGATACAGTCAAAATTTGTTGTCCTTAGATATTTCTTTCCAATGAGCTATTGCATAACTCAAATGGATATCACATGCAAAGGTTGCACCCCCTAGAAGATGTTGTACCAACTAACCACCGTAGGACCCACAAACATTTTGGTGCTTAATCTTCTAGGGATAGGGTTTTGGACCTGTAAGTTCTTTATTTATGTTAAAATGCTATTATTTTGGCCTCTTATAATATTTTTTTGCGAATGTGTGTAGCCATAATCTCTCTCTTTTCGGAGATAATGAACACCATTCTATTTATTTTATGTTCTATAATAATTTTCTATTTCATTTATTAATGTTGGCATTATGATGTGCATGGTTCTAGCTAGTTGATGTTGGAATTGGTTCATGATGGCATCTAGGTCATGTTGGAATTGATGTAAACTCTATGTATCTAAGTTGATGTGTTGATGCTTTCCTTATAGTATGGTTTCAACGAGTTGTTTTGACATTGAGATGGTTATGTTGGCATTGATGTCAACCCTTGATGCTAGCCTTTGATTATGTAGCTTGATGGTAGCATGATGGTCATGGAGGAGTTGTCATGTGTTGGCATGTGCATTGATGGACATGTCACGATGGTTTTTTAATTCTGCTATAGATAGATGCATGTTGCTGCAACATGTATTGGAGATGGTTGCTCAAGTGATCCATGATGTTGTGTTGGCACACTTACTGAGTCTTCTTACTAGGTCTTCATCTATGCTCATGGAGATGTATTGTGGTAGTGATGGTTCAACCTCATGATTATGATGATGATGTTGCAGAGGTGTTACAAGTCTGTTCAAAGGTGTTTCAACTTGTGTAGGTGTTGTTGGAGAGTGGAGGACTTGTTAGCACTATTGCCAACCTTTTTTGTATGAATTTTAGGTCAACTTGGAAGTGGCACTTGGAGACATGTTTGATCCATATGAATAGGCGTTACTGAGATTAAAAAAGGTTTGAGGTGTGTATAGATGCTGGAGAAGGTGATCCAACAAGTGGCAGGGGTTCTAAGCTTAGGGTTATTTTTTTTTTCCTTATGTTCTGCTCCAGTCACTCCCATGTAGCATTGTTCATGTTACTGAAAAGCTCCAGTCGCTAGAAAGCAAGCTTGTGGGTGAGACCAACCAAGTTTATCTAGTGTTGTGCATACGACTGAGGTTTTTCACAAAAAAATATATGCATTCCTCATGCAAATTGAATGAAAATTGGCATGGAAATTCCCAGAGGCTTCTAGATTAAGTTGTAAAGGTAGGAAATGTTTGATTAAGTCCTCCAAAGGGTGTGACTTCATTTACTGCACAAGCAATGGTGTTAGTGGATTGATTTAGTCCAATTTGTGCACCTTTGATCCCAACCCAAAGGAAAAATTTTCCCTTCATATTTTATATACATGATTTTGGAGCTGTGTGATGGTTGGTTTAGTATGTGAACGAGTTAGATAAGGCTTAATTGTGTGAGGATGATTTTAGAGCATAGATTCTTCATTGTGTGGATTCTAATGGTTGTATTGTAGCAGAATTCTAAAGAAGAACATATGTTTTCAGATCAAATTTGTGGCTGCTATAACAAAGTTCATATGAGACATATGGAGTAGAGTTTTTGTTGTTGGATCATTGTATTATTGATGGTTGCATTTGTGCCACTATTTTTTGGTGTTGAGAGCATGCTATTTATGGTTTTTTTGTTTGATTTATTGATGGTGTATTGTTGCTGAGATTTGGATTGCAGAGCTGAATTCTTGTTGTGTAGAGTGTCCTGGATCCAGTCTAAAAATAGATGAAACGAGGTTCACATAGAGTAGAGGAGCAGTGACTTCATTGGCATGGAGCAATGATTGCGAAGTTAAGTTAAAGGAACAGTTCTTAATCCAATTGGAATTGGAGAGTCCAATCAGAGTTGGGCAAGGGTCATTGATCGTGGTGGATTTTCGCAAATGGTAGTTCGTAGATCCGTCGAGGACATAGTATTTTGAGTTGTTCAATAGAATATATTCTCTGGGTTTATTGGTGTTGGAATATTGTATATGAGGTCGAGTCTCCTAGCTGATGGGAGTCAACAATCTATGTAAAAAAAAAACTTGATTAATATAAGATTTAGAGCAGCGCAACAACAAGCGGTGGTTTTTTGCCCGGTGAAGGGATTTCCACCAGAACACTTTTGTCTTCATGTGTGTGCTTTTTCTGGTCTTGTTCTAATGGTTTTCTCTTAGTATATGTTACATATGTTTTTATTTTATAGAATCATTTATCACCATTATATAGTTGATGACATGCATTGGTCTTGGGCAACCATTCCATTCAAACTTGGTCACATTTCTCAAAAAACAGTATTTTAAAATCCATATGCGGCTCTGCCCAGCTTTTTCCGCGTATACACTTGGGTCCATATATAGTGAACCTACGTATGCTATTTAAAATATTAAAAAATATAAAATTTCCCTACTTTTGAGGTGGGGTTTACAGTTTTTCCTGTAACTTAACTACCCTAGCCAGTGGCCTAACTATTCCCCAACTGAAAAAAATAATTTGTGGAAGTATAAATACCCCTCAAGGGAATGGCCTAAGGGAGGAGGAGAGAGAATTATAGATATTATAGCTTGTTATAGCCCCGATCAAGTCTGATATTTCCCTTGTGCCTCCTGCACTTCCCATATTTTCAGGAAACCATTTTTTCCTTATGATGATAACCCTCATTATATGTGACATCCTTTGTTCTCTATTCATGGAAGAAGCTTGTGAGGCTAGGGATGGACGAATCCAAAGGACAGTTTGCTCAAGGCCATGGCAGATCCCAGGTTCTGGAGCACGAGGATTTGTAGGGGGTTTGAACCCTACGGGATCTACTACAAACGAAGGATAAACAGGTAAGATATATGATCCTCACTTTCTAGTTTAAGTCATATAAGTTGGTTATTTGAGTCCTTCTTGTGATGACATGCCCCTGCTCTGTGAAGTTTACCAACCCAAGACCTTAGGGTAACATTTCCTGTAATAGAACTGGCGACTTCACTGGGGATTACATCTGCGTAATTCCTATTTTGGGTTGTTTTTATATGTCTTGTAGGTTCCCTAGTAGGTTAATCACTTTTTACAGTCTAGTAAGTCTTTTCCCATCCAGACAGAAGTCCTAGTCTCTTGACCAGGCTTGAATTTTTCTTTTTCCTTATTTATGTTTATATACACTGCTTAGGCTGTACACAGTCGCGTATGCCCTCTATATTCTCCAAAAAGACCCATGTATACGTGATTTTATTTGGTTACAATTACGTATACACACAATTTGCATACAACGAATCCGCGTATGCCTGGGAAAATTTGAAAATTTGAGTTTTGAAGCCTTGTCACTCTTTCCTGTCTGTGGTTGGCCACTCTTGTGCTGCCTTTAGGGTGTCTAGACTATGTTTGTGGTGGTTGTATGTCCATTTCTCTCTTGTTCTTGTGAAAACCTAGCCATTTGGTAATTTTCCTATTTTGTGAAATTACAATTGCGGCTATAGCACCAAGATCTCTTCCTCGAGTTCCTGGTTGTTCTGATCATTCAGAACAACAAGCCTCTTCTTATTTTCTAATCTTGGCCTTATGCATTGATTTTCTTTTGGTTTTTGCCTCTTTTGACTTCTTTTGTTTTCTTGACTTCTTGGGACTAGCCTTATAGCGAATCTTGAAGTGACCTTTCTTGGCTTTTTGAGTTTTTGTTTGCTGGAAGAGTGTGCTACTATTTTGAATCAGTTTCTTGGGTATTTTTGCTTCTTCTTGCTTATTTGATTGTTAGGTCCCTATATTACTAGTATAGTCCCTTATCGTTGTTAGTTTAATCCCCTTATTGTTATTATTGTACCCCTGTAACCCCCATATTGTTATTATTGTGCCCTTAAATTATTATTTTTAGGTCGGCTAGGATTACATTGTGGCCCCACTAAGATTACATTGTGGCCCCATGGAATCCTATATATAGAAATGAGGTTTTGTAATTTGAATCATCCAAGAATTGTTCATTCATGTAATGTATTGGAGGTTTCCCCCTTGAAGTGGCTTATTTATAAGGCGTTGATATATCTTTTCTTCTATTTTTGGAGCTGGTTTCACAACATTTGGTATCAGAGCTTTGGATTCTAGGGTTTTCATTGCTCCAAACTGGTCATCGTGGAATTTTCACAATAACGTTTTTTCTACGAAGGTTCAAAAGCTGAAATTTTTAGAGTGTGAAGCCGAAATCCTGAGGAACATCGTCACAAAATTTCAGAGCTTGGTTCCCAATATTTTTGGAGATATGATCTGTGGAAGTTAGGTCTGTTTCAGGCTCTTGAATTTCATCTCAAAGAGGTTATCATGGGAAAATATTCATAACTATCTTAGTTATGGCATAATTGAGATAGTAAATAAATGTTTGGAAGTATATCTTCGTTGTTTTGTATCTGATAAACAAACACAATGGGTCAAGTGGTTACCTCTCACTGAATGGTGGTATAACACTTCCTTCCATACTGCAGCAAAAATGACCCCATTTATGGCACTTTATGGATATCATCCACCATCCATCACATCATATTTAAGGGAAAATTCGAAGGTTCAAGCAGTTGAAGATCACATCGAGCATCAGCAAGAAGTTCTCCAACTCTTAAAGGATAACCTGAATTTGGCACAAAATCGAATGAAACAACAGGCAGATCAACATCGTAGCGAGAGAAGTTTTGATGTAGGAGATTGGGTATTTTTACGGCTACAACCATACAAACAAATGTCCCTCAAGCAAGCAAAGAAGGATAATAAATTATAGCCAAAGTACTATGGTCCTTACAAGGTGTTGCAAAAGATTGGTACTATGGCATACAAATTGGAGCTTCCTGCTTCTTCGCGAGTGCATCCGGTTTTCCATGTTTCATGCTTAAAGAAGGTTATAGGTGAAAATCTTCCAGTTCAAACAATATTGCCAGAACTTGATGAGGAAGGAAAAATCATATTGGAACTGGAAGCGGTCACGGAAACAAGAACTCGACAACTACGGAATCGATCAATTTCAGAGTATCTCATCAAGTGGAAGAACTTACCCACTGAAGATTCTATATGGGAGGATGAGAATTTTATACAGAAGCACCCAGAGCTACTCAAGCGTTGAGGACAACACTTTTTTGAAGGAGAGGGGCATGTTAGGTCCCTATATTACTAGTATAGTCCCTTGTTGTTGTTAGTGTAACCCCCTTATTGTTATTATTGTACCCCTGTAACCCCCATATTGTTATTATTGTGCCCTTAAATTATTATTGTTAGGTCGGCTAGGATTACATTGTGGCCCCATGGACTCCCATATATAGAAAAGAGGTTTTGTAATTGAATCATATGAGAACTGTTCATTCATGTAATGTATTGGAGGTTGCCCCCTCGAAGTGGATTATTTATAAGTCATTGATATATCTTTTATTCTATTTTTGGAGTTGGTTTCACAACATTGAGTCCCGCTATGAAAGTAGCATAGTTGGCTTATGAACTTTGAATCCCTTTTGAGACTCATTTTCTTGATTCCGGTTCTTGAGTAGTTTTGTTCTTGTCTTCTTGAAATATTTTTCTTTCCATTATAAGTGAAAAATCCAAAAAATATTTCTTGTTTTCCATTGCTTTTGCTTTGATTTCATTTTTTACAGTTTTCATATGTTTTAAAGCTTTTTTGTTAGTTTCTTGTCTTTGGTTTGTTTGCTCGGTTTTGAAAGAAGTATTTTCTAGATTTCTCTCCTTTACATCAAGCACATTTTTGGCATTTTCTATGCATAGGATTTCTTGTTGGGACTAGCCTTGTTTTTCTGTCAAAAGTGATTGAACCGTTTCTCTCTAGAGACTCTTTTCGCTTCTCTGAAATTAGAAATCTTAGAATTTTCATATCATTGGTAGTTCTGCATTAAGTGCATTGAAGAATTTTAGTATTTTTTCATAGTTTTCTGAAGCATGTGAAGAGTGATTAACTAAAAAGAAAAACAATTTTCTTTTCTTATTTTGTTTTGTAGAACCCATATAGAGATCTATTTTCATCGAAAGAAAAATATTTCATTCGCATGTAGTAGGTTTTCATTGTTTCTTTTGCGTTGATAAACACCATCAATTTCACTTCTATATACCTTTGAATTAAGTAAAAACCAATTTAAAATCAAGTGCTATAATTAAAATAAACTAGAAGTTTTTATATTATTTTCATTAATTGTACACCAACTAGATAGTTTGTAGGGCCTTGGAATAGGTGAGTGGACAGTTAACTCTCCAAGGCCACTCAAAATGTTGAACATAGAAAGTTTATTAATGAGTGAAATCTAATTATGTTAAGTGGACCGGTAAACCTCTACCTCCAGAGAGTTAAGCGCGAGTGAGAGTGAAGGCAGAGAAGAGAGATACATCCTCTCCTATTTGCTGAATATTGACCTAAGATCATTCTACCCAGGTACCGATATGGATTGGTGCCTTTAGTTGCCTCTCCTAGGGACCACACAGGTGACTGCGGGGGGGAATACTCGTGGTACCTGAGATAGACGTTGCATCACTTTCATCAGTGATTCTGGAGGGTGCTCTTGTGAAGCTCGGGGAATTGCACCAACAAATGCTATTGTCAGGAGGTCAGCGTAACTATTTTTGTTACCTTTCACTAGTAGGCCTAAGGCGTAATTACCCTAGAATATTTTGGGAAGGTCCTCCTATTTCACTTTATTGTATTTTGGTGTCGAGTCCTAATCACCCAGAGTGGAAATACATGAAGGCCGCTTGATTGAATGTATATTAGGAACTTTTTAGGGTGTGCTCTTTGCTCCTAGATTGCTTAGCTTCTTATACTTTTTGAGTCTAAAATTAATCTCATAAAGTGGCTGACCGATCGCCTCATCGATCGAGGAGGCTTCATGGGTTTTCTCCTGCAAGTGTCGAGCCTTCTTGATCAAGAATGTGTAGGAGTAATTCAGTGGGTGACTTTCACCCCATGGTTTCGAATGCAGCGGAGAGTGATCCTCTGTATGGGCTTTTTGTTTCTGTGGGTGGTCCTGGTGTTAGTGTTAGTTTAGAGAGGAGTACTCCACTCATCTCTAGAGTCTTGTTTCTAGCAAAAGAAGTTGAAGTTGAAGAAGTTCCTCAACCCCCTGAGTCTCTTCCATCTCCTCTTCCTGCTAGTTTTCCTAACGTCCTTTTGTACATCGGGATTGAGTCTCAGAGACTAGCTAGTCCTTTTTCGTCATATCCCTTTCTTTCGATGGCCACCTCTCTCATCAAATAGTACGAGCTACCTGAAGGACGAATTTCAGCCACACGTGTGAAGGACGAAGAGGACAGACCGTACGGCTGAGCTGAAGTACGACTTTCTGCTGCTAGGGTTTCGCAGAAAGTTTGACCAGCGTTGACTTTGGTCAACGCATGGTCCAATCAACCTAAAAACTTGTGGAAGGTTCGATTTTTGAAGGCCGTACTACCTGGCACAAAAATCGAGGTCAAAGGGTTGACCGTTTTGCTGCTGTGTTGACTTTTAGCTTGCTGCCCCTGCGTTGACTTTTCCAGGACAGCGTTGACTTTTGTAGAGTTGACTTGAGTTGACTCATCTACTGATTGGAGGGCTGTTGTGACACATGCTGGGCTGACTGACCAAAGGAGACTTTGCTGGTTGAAGCATCCTATTGACCGCCGAAACGAACACACACATTTTTCTTGTTTCTGATTTGTCTTCTGTAAGATCTACTTATATGTTCTATCTGCATTTTGCTTAACTACTTGTATGATTGCTGTGAGAAAAGTGAAATTGCTCCTAGCATAGAACATCTACAAAAATTTACATGGTATCAGAGCTGAGGTGAAGACAAACTCTATCTATAGCAATCATCACCGGAAGAAATGGGTTCCACTAGTCTTGAATTCAACGAGAATGACAAGCTGACTGGAAGTGATGACTTCCATGCCTGGAAGATGATATTAGATCTCAAATTGGAAGATCATGATCTCCTGGATCATGTGACAGGGAAGATTCAAGAACCTCCATCCAATGCCTCTGCTGCTGTTAGAAAGAATATGAAGAAGGGCCGAGACGAGTCTATTCAAACTTTCTTTATGAAGTTGACCGAAACCAGGAACAATCTGCTAGCTATTGGGGAGACAATAGCTGATCGTGAGATGGTTCTCACCGCACTTGGAGGACTTCCATATGAATGGCAAGTTTTCACAACTACCATTCTCAACAATAATACCATTCCAAACTTTGATGAGCTTCTGTCAAGATGTATGCAAGAAGAAACAAGGATGAAGGAATTTGATAATGAAAGAAATGCTGCCTATGGTGCTCATTCCCGAAAGAAGAACTCTGGTGGTTCTAAGGACAAAGGAAGGACTAAGACTCAAGAGAAGAAGGGTAAATGTTTCACCTGCCATAGGCTTGGACACTATGCTAGAGAATGCCCCTTCAAGAAGGATTCTCCCGATGGTGACGATAACAACAACAACCGAAGGAATGGGAATCGAAGAAATGACAAATCCAAAGGAAAGAGGAAGGCTCACTTTGGTGGAAACAATCAACCTTCTAAGAGGTCCAGAAATACCAGGTATGAGGATTCTAATGTTGTTGATAAAAGAAATGAGTATATTCTGGTATCTGCTCTCTCAGCTGCATCTCTGCCCGACACTATGGATGTCTGGCTAATTGATAGTGGTGCCTCAAGACACATCACCGGATTCAAGGAAGCACTTTCTGACATTGTTGAAAGGGATACTAATCTAGAAATTATCCTTGGGGATAATGCCACTTATCCTGTGAAAGGGACCGGGACTGTGACCCTCCACTTGTCCCAAGGACAAGTCCTCCGTTTGCAAGATGTACTCTATGTACCTAAATTGAAGAAGAACCTTGTGTCTGTATCTGCCATGGAAGACAAAGGATTCAATGTAACTTTCTCTGATGGAAAGGTGCTCATGTGGAGGAAGAGCTTCAAGGAAGCTATCTCAATTGGTTTTAGAGTTGGTACACTCTACCAGGTTGGAGGGAGTCCGTTGGGAGCTATGACTTGTGATACTATCAAACAAACCGAACTATGGCACCGAAGATTTGGACACCTTCATTACAAAGCCCTTCCCGAAGCAAGGAAGGTGGTGACAGGGATGCCTGATTTCGGAAATAATCATGAAGGTGTATGTAAGGGCTGTGCTGAAGGAAAACATACAAGGGGACCTTTCCCCTCAAGTGTCACAAAGACATCTGATATATTGCAACTGGTCCATTCTGATCTTTCTGGTATGTTACCCGTAACATCCCTGAGGGGATGTTCTTACTATATGACATTTACTGATGACTTCTCTCGCAAAACCTGGATATACTTCTTGAAGAAGAAGGATGAGGCTTTCATGTGGTTCCGTACCTTCAAAGCCTTGGTGGAAAATATGACAGGAAAGAAGATCAAGATTTTGAGGACTGACAATGGCACTGAATATGAGTCAAATGAGTTCAAAGACTTTTGCAGAGAAGCTGGCATTAAGAGGGAGACTACCACTGCATATACTCCTGAGCAGAATGGTGTTGCTGAACGCAAGAATAGGACTATTGTGGAAGCTGCCCGTGCCATGCTATGTGATCAGGGTCTACCAAAGTTTCTGTGAGGAGAAGCTGCAAATACTGCTGTGTACATTCAAAACCGATGCCCTCATTCCTCTTTGGACTCCAAAACTCCCGAAGAGGTTTTCTCTGGTAAGAAACCTGATGTCTCACATTTTAGAATTTTTGGATGTCCTGTCTATTTTCATGTGCCGAAAGAAAAGAGAAGTAAGCTGGATGCTACTGGGAAGAAAGGAATGTTTGTGGGCTACAGTGAGACTTCTAAGGCATATAGAGTCTATGTACCTGGTCAAAGAGAAGTAGAGATAAGCCATGATGTCACTTTTGACGAAGATGCTTCCCTGAAGAAAGTTGTAGATCTTCCCAGATCTGAAGAAAATCATGAAGAAAGACCTGGAAATCTGGAAGAACCCCAGGATGAGACTATGCCTGATGTTGAAGGGCCAATGGACCCTATTGATCCACCCCCTTCACTAGGAAAGAGACCATCATGGCTCAGGGACACCCTCGAAGATGCTGAGGGTCATGCTGCCCCAAGAGGGACATTCCGGGACAGCAAGAAGCCGTGTAGATACCAAGGGTATCTAGCTGCCATGAGTACTATTGTACAATCTGAACCTGGATCTTTTGAGGAAGCAGTAAAGCATCAAGTCTGGAAGGATGCTATGCACGAAGAATATGAGTCCATAATGAAGAATGATGTCTGGGATGTGGTCCCGAGACCGAAGGACAAATCTGTTGTCACCGCTAAATGGCTCTACAAGATCAAACATGGATCTGATGGGAGTGTTGAAAAGTTCAAGGCAAGATTTGTTGCCCGTGGCTTCTCTCAAAAGGAAGGAATAGACTATGATGACATATTTGCACCTGTGGCACGATATACCACCATTCGATCAATCATAGCCCTTGCTGCTACGCAATGATGGAGTCTTCATCAGATGGATGTCAAGACCGCTTTTCTGCATGGTGCAATAAAGGAAGAGGTGTATGTGGAACAACCTCTGGGATTTGAAGTTCAAGATCGAGACACTTATGTCTGCAGGTTGAAGAAAGCCCTTTATGGGTTAAAGCAAGCACCCAGAGCTTGGTACGAAAGGATGGATAGTTACTTGATGAAGCTGGGCTTCACTCGAAGCAATGCTGATCCAAACCTTTACTTCAAGGTTGTGGAAGGGAAGCCTCTCATTCTAGTGTTGTATGTGGACACCTCTTCCTGACAGGTGATGACCCTCTCATTCATCAATGTAAGAGGGAGCTTGCTGCTGAGTTCGAGATGAAGGACCTAGGACTAATGCACTATTTCCTAGGCCTGGAGGTCTGGCAGAGACCTGGAGAGATTTTCCTTTCTCAAGGAAAATATATTGTGAAGCTTCTGGAAAGATTTGGGATGGTGGACTGTAAGTCCGTGTCGACACTGATGGAACTCAACTTTAAGAAGTTGAGTGGCAGCGCTGCTGGGCCTATCTTGGCCAATCCTACTGAGTATCGTCAACTCATAGGAGCTTTGATGTTCTTAGTGAACACCCGTCCGGACATATGTTTTGCAGTGAATACTTTGAGTCAACAGATGGTTGAGCCTCATCATTTTCACTGGGTTGGTGCCAAGAATCTTTTGAGATATCTTCGAGGCACGATAAACCATGGGCTGAGATACACTGCCGGGAGTGTGATACTCCGTGGATATACTGATGCCGATTGGGCTGGCAGTGTGGTGGATCGTAAGAGCACATATGGATGCTGCTTCAATCTTGGTTCTGCTTCGATCTCATGGATGAGCAGGAAGCAGAAGTCGGTGGCTTTGAGCACCGCGGAGGCCGAATACATTGCTGCTAGTATGGCCTGTTGTGAAGCAGTTTGGTTGCGGAAGCTCTTTAGTGAGCTGTTTGGACATGTGCTAGATACCATTGTGATACTCTGTGATAATCAGAGTGGGATTCGTATGACTAAGAATCCTGTGTTCCACGACCGATCCAAGCATATTGATATCAGGTACCACTTTATCCGGGATATGGTACAGCGAGGCGCCGTAAGGCTCGATCATATAGGAACTGATGCGCAGGTCGCGGATATTCTCACTAAGCCCCTGGGGAAGGTCAAGTTCCTAACCTTCCGTGAGAATCTTGGTGTCGTGGAAAGACCCTATGATGTGGGTCTTGTTGGACGATGAGCTCTGGGAGCTCTGGGGGGCTTTGGGGATAGCTTCTCGGAGCTATAAGCACTCATAATGCTTCTGCCCCACCCTTGTGATTATTGAGCTGGTTAGCCACTCATTTATCTGTGCCCCGTATGCATCCTACCCATTGAGTTCAGGGCTCATGGGAAGTACCTCTCATTTGGCCAATGAGGTGTGGAAAAGCTAGAGACTATTAGCAAAGACTGATGGACGCATCAGAGATTGCCGTACTCTCTATCTAGGATGGCACGGTCCAACCACTTGATCTGGGATCAAGATTTGTGAGGTCTGGGACCTCTGGACTGTTTATGTCAGTTGGGGGATGATGTCTTTGTGACTGACCCATTTCTGTTCTGAAATAAAGAAGCTAGCAAAGCAAGTTTCGGCGGGATGACGCACGATGTTGATTGCACTAATGGATGGAGTTCTCCCTAGTTGAGAGGGAGTGTTAAATTTGGACAACTAGGTCCAAACTCCATGCTGTAATGCTCAGATTAAGAAGCTAATATTTTTGTTGGAATCCTCTTTCAGAGAGGTGTAAAATCCATATATAATATGTCTTAATCCGATGAGCAGAAAATATATTTTGAATTTATTTTCCACATGTGCAAGGTCGGTCAGTTTTGTAATGTAGGCTCACATGCCCAACAGATGTGTCACACGCCCCAATGATGGATATAAATACAGGAAAAGTTGGAGAGCATTATCATCATCAACACAACTCACATCTTCCTCTCTCATCAAATAGTACGAGCTACCTGAAGGACGAATTTCAGCCACACGTGTGAAGGACGAAGAGGACAGACCGTACGGCTGAGCTGAAGTAAGACTTTCTGCTGCTAGGGTTTCGCAGAAAGGTTGACCAGCGTTGACTTTGGTCAACGCATGGTCCAATCAACCTGAAAACTTGTGGAAGGTTCGATTTTTGAAGGCCGTACTACCTGGCACAAAAATCGAGGTCAAAGGGTTGACCGTTTTGCTGCTGCGTTGACTTTTAGCTTGTTGCCCCTGCGTTGACTTTTCAGGACAGCGTTGACTTTTGCAGAGTTGACTTGGGTTGACTCATCTACTGATTGGAGGGTTGTTGTGACACATGCTGGGCTGGCTGACCAAAGGAGACTTTGCTAGTTGAAGCATCCTGTTGACCGCCGAAACGAACACACACATTTTTCCTGTTTCTGATTTGTCTTCTGTAAGATCTGCTTATATGTTCTATCTGCATTTTGCTTAACTACTTGTATGATTGCTGTGAGAAAAGTGAAATTGCTCCTAGCATAGAACATCTACAAAACTTTACAATACTCCTCTTTCAGTAGAAGGAGGAGGAACTATTTCCATATCGATAATCACTTCTAGTGATTCTATGCTTAGCTCTTCTTCTATTCCATCTTCGAGTAGAAACACCCAAGCATATGCTTCTCAGTCTGGCCCCTTTGCTTTTGGAATGCCCTCTAGTGGAATTCCTTCCGTCTCCTTTCTTGTTGTCTCAAATGTCTCCATGCCTATACCTTCTATGCCTAGTGGATCAGATTTATTTCAAGATTTCCCATTTGGAAGTGGGCATATACCTCATTCAAACCCTTCCTTAGGATCCATGCCTTTCACCTCTCAGAATCAAGGATTCAATATTTTTTCCGAAGGTCAAGGCTGTAATGTATTTTCGAGATGGAACCTTGCTTTCACAACATTGGGAGATGGGAGTTATTTTTTCACTGGTCAACAAGGGAATGTTCCTTTCGCTTCAGCGGGTGCTTCTCAGTGATTTTATCCATTTGTAAATGCTTGGAACCCTTACCAAGGGCTTTCTTCTTCATTCAATACTCGGTTGGAGGGAATGTCCCTATTTATAGTAATCCTATGTTGGGAGGGGGTCCTTCTATGAATGCTGGATCACAAGGCTTTTCTTACAGCTCAACATTTTCTATGAACAACATCTGGAAACCTAGTGCCTCAACAAATCTAGGCTATTCTTTTCAGGACGTTGGGAATCCTTCCTACGAGGGATGGAATTCCCAAGATCCTTTGCATTTACCATTCCTGACAACTTTAAACTTACCATATCTATCGAAATTGACTAACGATCATATTCAGTATAGTCTGGGTTGGCCTCCAATCCCCACCAAGATACCCTTAAGACATTCCAAATTTTGAAGGGAAGATTGGTGAGGATCTGACAGACCATATCACCACTTTCCACTTATGGTGTTCGTCAAACTCCCTTATTGACGATTAGATTAGGTTTATATTATTTCAATGAACCTTAACTGGAAATGAAACAAAATGGTACATCGAGCTGAGAGGGGGAATTTTTGATAATTTTGGTGAGTTGGCTACTATGTTCTTAAACCATTTTCAGTTGCATGTCCATTATGATGCTGGGACTAACCTCTTGGCCCATTTTCAGCAGGGAAAAGCAACTCATATTTATGATCATATTTAGGAATGGAGAAGAAGGAAGAGTCTCTTCAAAGCCCAATTTCCAAGTGAGTTCCTCCTTGAATGGTTTCTAAAATATCCGCAACTAGAAATCTCAAATGATGTATCCCTTTCGGGGGTATTTTCTGAAGAGCAAGCTATTTTTAGGGTCGATAAGTTAGAACTGATCTATTCTCAGTTAGAAGTCCTTAATAAAATATTGCTAGATTCTCCTCACTCCAAGATAGATTTAGCCAAAACCAACCCTGGTCCTCATGGTGATGGGCTTATCGGTACAATCGATAGAGGTACAACTAACCTACTAAATCAATTGCAATAGTTGTATTTACAATATTCTCCTTCTGGTTAGGCTATGCCTTTAGTGTCAACTCCTTCTCAACCCTTGACTATTAATGTTGTTAAAACTTCTAACCCCAAAGGAAATCAAAAATCCGATGGGAAGAAGAGGGGGTGAAATAATAATAAAAAAGACAAGGATGGGAAGGGGAATTTGAACAAATCCAATGATCATGTTGGAGAGGGTAAGAGTGATAATAAAAATAAAGTTAAGTTTACATGCAAGTTGTGCAATGTTGACCATCTTACTCACCTCTGCCCTAAAATTCAGGATTCTCAGTGCTTGTTAGCTCAACAAGGTTCTTCTAGCTCCCAGGTTGTATTGACAAACCCTTTTCCTGAAAGGAAAAAATTATTTTGAGTGATTTTTGAGGATTTTTTTTTTAAAAATAGCACTGCAGGTGTAAGCATGAGGAAACATAAGACAACAGACCCCTTCGTCAGTCAATGGCATGCTCCTAGCGAAATGCAACGAAGTGGAACAAGCGAGACACCTAAGAATGAATATGCAAAAGACGAAATGATCACTGACGGAGGGCTGTAAGGGCCGACTCTAACACCTCATATGCCGAAAGGGTCTACAAAGCGTACGATGATCAATCCTAATGCCAAGGCTTCCCATAACTACTCGATTGTAGAAGATCTGGCTCAATGTCCATGTGCCATGTCTACATTAGAGGTACTCCAATTGTGTCTTGCATAAAGGAGTGCATTACTCACTGCCATTGGGGCTGTTGATCCAAAGAATTATCTGATGATCACATTTGATATGTCAACTTTCAAAAGGAGAATTCCTCATCATACGACTTTCCAAGTTAAGTCTACATATCGGAATTTGAATATCTTTCGAATAGTTATTGATGAGGGTGCTTCCATGTGTGTGATGTCTCTCGCAAGTTGGAAGGCTATTGGATCTCCTTTAGCTGTCCCTTCGGCTACTCTTTTGGCTACGTTTGATGGTCATTATCACAGGCCACATGGAATTGTTCCAGATTTACCCATCTGTGTTGGGGGTAAAACTATCAATATCGAGGTCGAGGTAGTTGATGCAAACCTAGACTATATAACCTTCTGTTGGGGCGAAATTGGATCTATGAGATGGATGCTATTGCGTCTTCTTTGTTTCGAATTTTTTGTTTCCCTCACGAAGGGATAATTTTCACTGTCGATCAGATGGACTATTCTCTTACAGATCTGAATGCATCTGCTGACTCGACTGCTCCCTTGGTGAATGATACCAACCAACTTGTTGAGAATTTGGGGGTTGGAATGTATACATCCATGATGGTCACTTTTTATTTTCCACCTCCTTTGGTTCATATCAATGCTATCGAATCCTCCAGGGTTCCTACTCGGAGAGAGTTCTTTCAAACTCATTATTTTTTGGACCCTTTGACCTTACCTTCTCCTCCCTCCACATTAGAAGAAGGCCAAGTGGGTGGAATGGAATTTCCTATGTCTGCAACTGAGATTTCTTATAGATCTATGGTTGACTCTGAATATTCCATGCAAGTTTCTCTTTCACTGGAGGAATTGGATGGAGATGTGGCTCCAACTTAGACTCTTAGTTCATATTCTACTTAGGATTTCCTTGATACCACTCTTCCATTTGAAGAGGCCATCCTTGAAGCAATGAATGGTGTAGAGAGACTGTGGAATGATTTGCATCATCGGTCCTATTTTCTACCAGATTTGCGAGAAGTTGAATCAAGTTTCTATAGCCTTCAGTGTTTTGGTCCTATTCACCCAGTTTTGAATCCTTTAGCACCAGCACAAGTATTTGATGAAGGGAACATGGCTGTCATTTCTGCTAATACCTCGGTGAACATCTCCAGAGATCCCAACATTATTGAGAATGTCTTCATTGGAGCTGAATGTTCCCCTGAAGAAATTCAGACTTACACCGATCTATTTTGAGAATTTTGGGATGTGTATGCCTGGTCTTATGAGGAAATGCCTGGTATAGATCCATCTATTGTCCAACATGAGATCAAGACATACGAAAACGTTAAGCCTATTAGGCAGAAAATTCATTCGGTCAACCCTAGGAAGGAAACAACTATCAAAGACGAGGTGGAGAAGCTACTTAAGGCAGGTTTCATATACCCCGTTCCATTAACTGAGTGGGTTTTGAATCCAGTACCCATGGACAAGAAACAAGGAATGATCCGAGTCTGCATCGATTTCAGGGATTTGAATAAGGCATGTCCTAAAGATAATTATCCCACACCATTTATAGACCAAATCATCGATGAGTGTGCGGGAAATGAGATTTTATCCTTCATGGAGGGTTTCTCGAGATATAATCAAGTCATTATCTATCCTGGAGATCAACATAAGACTGCTTTTATTTTACCCTGGGTACCATTTCTTACAAGAAGATGCCTTTTGGCCTTAAAAATGCTAGAGCTACCTTTCAACGGGCTATGTCCTACGACTTCCACGACATCAAGCATATTATCGAGGCATACTTGGATTATTTAGCTTCTCGTTCTCGCAAGAGAATTGATCATCCTTCACACCTTCATCAAGTTTTTGAATGATGTCGATATTATAAAATTTGGTTGAACCCTAATAAGTGTGTTTTTGCTGTCACATCTGGTCAGTTGTTGGGATTCATCATGTAAACGGAAGGGATTCGGGTAGATCCCTTCAAGGTTGAGGCAATACATTAGTTGCCTCCCCCATCTTCGATCTGTCGACTTCAAAGTCTGCAAGGAAAATCCAATTTCTTATGGAGATTCATCGTGAATTATGCCAAGATTACAATGGGATTTATGAGATTGTTGAAGAAAGGAGTTCCATTTTTTTGGTATGAATTTGCTCAATGTTCATTCAATGCTTTGAAAAAAGCATTGACCTCTGCTACATTACTGAGTCCACCTGATTATAGCAGGGATTTCCTCTTGTATCTTGTTGCAGCATAATCTACCATAGGTATGGTTCTGGTTTAGGAGGATGATGCTCTTTGCGAGCATGTTGTATACTACCTTAGTCGAGGCTTGGTAGGTCCTGAACTCCGGTATTATGAAATTAAGAAACTTGCTTTGGAAGTTGTTCATGCTATCCAACAGCTTAGACATTATATCCTCCTTCGCAAAACTTATGTTTTGGAATCATTCAATCCATTTAAATTTGCTCTCAGTAGGCGAGTGATTGGGGGCAAATACAATCGATGGATTGTTATTTTGCAAGAATTTTATCTTGATTTTTTGTCTGCCAAATCCAAGAATTCATTGGTATTTGCGGAGTTGATTTATGAGTTTCCCTGTGGAGAAGATATTGTTTATGAAGTATCATTTCATGATGAACATATTTTTCTCATTTCTTCACAAGATCCTTGGTACGGAGATCTCATAGTTTATCTCCAGACGACGAATTTTCCCTTAGCTTTTTCGAAATATGAGCGTGGAAAGTTGCGTCACTTATCTAAAAGTTATTTGATTATTGGTGACACTCTATATCGTCATGGAGTCAATTCGATCCTTAGACGTTGCTTAACTCTCGAAGAAGCTGAGATTGTGCTGAATGATTGCTACAATGGAGCTTGTGGTGGACATTTATCCGGGCTTGCTATAGCCCAAAAAATCTTGTGTGAAGGTTAATTTTGGCCCTCGATTTTCAAATATTGTGTTGAGGCAGTCAAAAACTGTCATCCCTGTCAAGTTTATACCCGGAAGATGCGCACTCATCCAGCTTCTCTCTTTCTTGTCATTATTCTCGATCCTTTCACAAAGTGGGGTATTGATTATACTACTTGTAACCCACCTTCGGCTAATGGTCATAAGTACATTATTGTGGTTGTACACTACTTTATGAAGTGGGTTGAGGCTATGCCTACTTTTGGGAATGAAGGCGAGACAACAACCCTGTTCCTATTCAATCAAGTCATTTCTCACTTTGGTATCCCAAAGGAGATTGTCACTGACCATGGCAGCCATTTTCAAAATAGTATGATGGCTGAATTGGCTCTGAAATCAGGTTTTTGGCAGGAGCATTCATCTCCTTATTATCCTCAAGCCAATGGGCAAGTTGAAGCCGTTAACAAATCCTTGAAGAAAATTCTTCAACAGACAATTGATAAGGCTAGATCCAATTGGCATGTCCTGTTGTACCCTACACTTTGGGCATATCGGATGACTTTGAATACTGCAACTAGTTTCACTCTGTTTTAACTAGCTTATGGGTTGGAATCTATATTTCATATTGAATGCGGAATTCCTTCCCTTAAGCTGGAAGTTGAGCTTCTTCCTGTCACTTCCAGTCTCGAAGAACGCCTCATCCATATAGAAAATCTCAATGAGCAGCACTGAGATGCAGCTACGATGAATGAGGCGCATAAGAAATGGGTGAAGGTTTAGTACAATAAGGCGGTCAAACCTAGGGTTTTATCCGAAGGTGATCTTGTCTTGGTTTATACCCAAGAGAAAGATGCCTTGGGGGCAGGCAAGTTTAAATCTATGTGGTATGGCCCCTTTATCGTCAAAAAGGTCCTGAAAAAGGGATCTTATGCCTTGGTTGACTTTGATGGGAACGAGTTGGTGGGGCCCAGAAATGGGCTCTATTTGAAAAAGTATTATGCTTAGGCTTCGACCTAGCATATTTTTTGTTGTATATATTGTATTTTTGTACATATATGTGTTTCAAATTTTGGTTTTATTTTGATGATTTTGATCTGCTTTGGCAGGTATTATTGGATGAGATGAGTCACTTTGGATTTGTCGATGGTGCTAGTAGACATACCCAGAACCTGGCTTCTGCGGCTTGGGTAATCCACTATCCATCCAGTCAGTTGTTAGTTTCAAGAGGTGTCTGCATTGGTCCTGTTTTGAACAATTTGGCAGAGTACATTACAGTGTTCAACCTACTCTCAGAGGCAATATCTCTTGGTGTTGATTCGTTAGTAGTTTACTTGGATTCACAATTGGTGGTTTCACAATTAAACAACACCTATCATGTCAAAGACCCATTTTTGCATCGATTATTTTTTAGTGTACATTTTTTACAACTTTCCTTTCAATTTATTAAATTCATTCATATTCCTCGATATGATAATTGGTTAGCAAACTCATTAGCTAATCAAGCACTTGATTGGCACATTAATCATTCAATAATTTAAAAATATCAAAACATAATTCATCATTATACATTTGGGACAATCACATCATATAAATCTCTCTCTCTCTCTCTCTCTCTCTCTCTCTCTCTCTATATATATATATATATATATATATATATATATATATATATATATATATCAGAGTGTTCAAAATATACAAAATTGGGGCTTATGCCCGATCATGTCTATCATCAAAATATTACAGTCATCCGATCAAATCTAAATCTACTCCTGAGGTCCCTGCCCAACATTTGTGTTCTGATATAACACAATAGTTGTAGCTACACGACAGAATAACCACACCCAGTCTTGTGGTATTCTAGCCACCCACCTATGGATAGCCTTCAGAAGGTCCTCTATAGCTGCCATAGGTACTTGGCGAGTCAAACTCTCAAAGTTTCTCTACACGACATGAAGGATACTTCCTGGGTCTTCAACATCCAATTCACCTCTGTGGCACTTATGTCTTGCCATTATCCCTCTGGCTTAACTGGTCCCATGTCTGCATCATGATCATCAAAATTTTGTAAGTCGTATTGTCCTATCAAAAACATTTTTTCATTTTCACATATAATTTTAAAAAATCCAAAAAATCATATGTAATAAAAAAATCAAATATGCAATCTTACCAATTGCACCCCATGTTGCTCCGGGTGGAAGAACCAAATTAGGATTTGCTTGAAAATACATCCCATCATAGGGATACCCCTCCACTAAGATGACTTGTTCTACCCACCACTGGAAGAACTCTTCATCCCATGTGGTTCGGGGAACTTCATTTCCCCCTAATCTCTTCATCAAATCTGCCCATCGGGCTATCCTCAGATCCCTTGGGCCGCTGATAGTAGAGATAACCTTGGGCCGAAGCCATGGGTATATCTCAAATAAGAATGTCAATGGAATGGTACCGTATCCAAAGTGTTTTGTATTTTTCTTCTGGATAGAAGTCAGTTTTTTTTTCAGATTAGCCAATAAGGCTGTGCACCAGTCATAAATATGAGTCAAACATTCCACTGCTATACTCATATGAGTGCATGAAGCTTGGTGTAGAGAAGTTGATCCTGCCACTCTACCAATAGTAAAGAGAAGGATTTTCATGTACAAATCCCTTACATCTTTGATGGGGATCTAAGTTCCCACCTTCTTTGAATCATCTACACAATAGACTTGGACATAGCCATCTACGTTAAGCCCTTAAGTGGGCTTACCATGCAAATCAACTGGGTCTCCCCTTTGGGAAAGTCCAGTGATAAAAAATATCTATTTCATCTCTATTATCAATGGCATCTAATAAATTATAAAGCAATATTCATCTGGTTCCCAATGATCAACCAACATCTAAAGCAACCGAACATTTCTTTTCATATTTGACATTTTGAAAAATTTGAGTAACCCACAACTCCGAAGAATATCTAAGGATTGTTCGTCCTCCATCACTTCATTATCAATTGCATTGTGCTCTTGTTCTCTCCAACTAATAGAAATCCTGGTAAAATTCATCCATTGACCAATTAGATGAAATTTTTTGAATTCTTCTCTACGCATACGCGACCTCGTTTATACAGAGTCGCGTCCATACGCGAGTTCCTCGTAAAAAACCCGCGTATACACAGAGGGTTTGAAAAAAAAAAAATTTCTTACGGTAAAAAATATAAAATTTGCTTGAAATAGGAATGAAATTGATAAATGAGATGAGTACAAGTTTCACCTCACTGATTTGGGGTGATTCGGTGGACGGTTGCTCTGTATCCAAGAAGAGGATTTTTTGCCCCAGAGCTCTTTTTCCACTTCTGCACTGCACAAATGATCAAAATGTGAGTCAAAATGTTTATTTATGCCCAGAATTTGAAAATTTTTCAGTAATTTCATTTGTGTCTATTTTTTGAATTTGATTAATATTGTTTAACCTTTTGGCTTGTAAGCGTTGGGAAAATTTATTTTTAGGTACATTCCGCTGAATTTGAGATATTTCCAATTTTCCTTCGGATCCATGAATGTTGACCTGTCATGGCAAGTATTTGATTTATAAATGGAATATAGGTTAGGGAATTCACTTTTTGTTGCAATTTTTGAATACTAGCCTCCATTCTGATCACTTTCCATAGGGTCGATCCTATCATGTCATGAATATTTCAGCCATTTCACTCACTGATTTTTTAAATCATGACTTGGTGGTAGAGCCATCCTTTATGTTATCAAAAAATTGCACTTGATTGGCTGCTAACCAGACAACTTTATATAACTATTTCAAATCAACTTGTGACTGAAGCTTAGCCTCTTCAGTCTAAGAGGGCTCTCTCAAAAAGGTTAATGCTATTTGATAATGATAAACTAGATGGCTAACTCTACTTGAAAAATGACTTGTTTGTGATAAGTGTAGGTTGAAAAGAACATCAGTTTTCAAACATTGGGCTTATGGAGTCAATAACGTAATAATTCAGAAGTAAGCTCACTTGACATGGAAGCTGAGGCAGGTAAGAGTTTTTAGCAAAGGTAAGCACTCATGAAACAGGAAATAACACAGTTAATTCATCTATAAAGGAAGTTAGAGCATTACATGAATGAATTCTGAGTATTAAAGATGAAAACTACTGCAAATGGTACACATAGAAAATATAGATTAGATAAACACTAAAAACTCAATCAGAATCTCAGGTTGGTCAAGAAACAAGTCTGTTGTATTACTGAAAACAATCAATTACATAAAGCTGCAATTTTGCCAAAAAGTCTCCAACCCTTTACAAATTCGAATATCTTCCCTTTAATAGACTTGTTACATGATAAGATGATCTGCCTCATGGCTAGATTCATCGAAATTTTTCTAATGACACCTTGCATGACAATAAAACATCTACATTACTGAGAAAATGACAGCTATTCTATTTTACAGTCCTTTTCCTAATAAGACTCAAATTGTTCATTATTACATCAACTACCTTATCTCCTAATATTAGTTACATCTTTGAAAACTATTCTTTCACATGTTTGAATAGGGTGTGATGGGACTCATCACTACATGACATCTTAATTGACCTCCTCTAAAACTGGAAACATACCCTGCTTTTTAGGAAAACTGGTCCTTATCTTCAACACATGATTTGGCTGATGAGTTGTCTTCATCTCGTGGTATTTTAGCCTTGGATGAATAATGGAAGGATCCCTTGAACCTTTGAAAGTGTCCACCTATTGATAAATTCACAAAAACCTGCTCATAAAGCTTCAAAACAGTACGCTACGAAAGTATGACAGTTTCGTAGCGTACTTTTGTAGCGTTACAAAAATGGATTTTTCCATCAATATTTATGTCTCTTTCATTTGGTATTGTCTTCATCATCCTTAGACACCTCTACCATATCACTTTCACCCTTTAGAAGCTTTTAAAAATGATTCAAAATGAAAAAATAAATATAAATTAGTTTCATAGCATTTTCCTAGTCTTCAAGCCTAGGAACACTACGAAACTGTTGAAAACAATGAAAATTCTAGATTTCTGTGTAGCTTCATAGATATACTTTCCAAGTGTAAAAAATTAGTTTCTAACATACCAATGACCTTTAAATCATAAATTAGCTTAAAATATGAGGCTTAAGGTGTTTCTTCCTCATTTTTGATGAGTTTAGCAATTGGCTCCTCAACTACTGTCATTTTAAGACCGTTTTCTCCAACTCCTCGTGGATTAGTTCAAGCTATTCCTGGAGGTATTTAACCTGATCTTTCAACTTTATATTTGTATATTTCAACTTCAAATTCATTTTCCTGACATGTTTCACCTCTTTCCTCAATGGCATGGTCCATTTATATACTGTTGTGTATTATCTAAGGTCTTGGAAACACTGTCAACCTACTCTTCCCATATATCTTTCATCTTTTCAAACCGAACCTTCTGGACATTGTGTTTTCTTGCTTCTTTCTTCATAACAACAATTTCATGATTGGCCAACTTCAACTGTTCTTCAAGGAGTTCAATCTCTATTTTTTCCATTACTTTCTCCTTTCCTTTCTTTGGTTTGCTAACTCTATCTTTCTCTGCAGGTGATGAAATATCAGTGATATCTTGTGGTGGCTGGACTATGTCAATGGGTAGATGAACCTCTTTACTTCTCTCTAATAGCTTTTTAGCATGCCTAGTCATGGGCTTTCTTTCTTGGAACATAAAACCTGCATCTTCTCCTTCAAATTCTAGTTTCTTTGCAGTTTTGGCTTTATTTAGTTTTTGTACACCTTCTTATACATCTTCGGCCTCGAAAATAGGAGTATATTCAATATCAATGGCATGTAATATGTCTTATAACTTTATTTTAGCTATAGTTCTGTCTTCTACCGCCACTATTTTTTCTTCTAAAGCCACTGCTTGGCTCCTTGTCATCCGTTTGCTTCCTTGTTTACTCACAACTTGTTTTTGTTTTGCAGGTTTGACCACTTTTAATTTTTGTTTTGCAGGTGGGACATTAGGTGTATCAAAACTCTACAATTGCTATGTTTCCATCATGACTAGCTCACTTGGTTATACTCTTGCTGGTTCACTTTGTTCTACCACTAAGGGTGATGGAATACTCCTAGGTTTAGGAGTTCTTGAAGGAGTAAGAGTACCCAACTCAAAACCACTAACAAACAAAAATGAAGACTAGTCTCTGCCTAATCTTTGGAGCTCATCTAAAACCAGCAATTTAATTAAACCATGATGAAATAATGAAGTCTCACTTCCTTCAGATTTTGCTTGGACCTTATCTGCCATTTTTGATAAACTTTTGTGTATATAGAAAGGCAGATCAAGGGATATCTTACTAGTGAAGTGTAGGAGAAGTTTGAAATGGTAAGATAGAATTTATGGTATCTCCCTTCACAAGTAAAATATTTCTAGATGATGAGCAGCAACTTTGAGTAGTTATCCTTCATGCATATCATTGGAATAGCATTAGTAAGGTCCATTTCACTGTTTTTTGGCTTGATAAACTCTTTGCACTGCTCCATGTCGAATTTGAACCCTTTGAACCACTTATCTTGTCCCCTTGGAATCCCTGTTGTTGCTGCAATGACCTCTGGTGTAATAGAAAGATTCAACATCCCCACTTTAGTAGTTTTTCCTCTAAAATTTAGAGAAAATTCTTTGGAAACCTGTACATGATAGCCTTGTAGTATTTCACAAAACTGTAAACATCATGTCCTTCTAAATACTTCTACTGCTATTGGGTCTTCATTGATCAGATTCATATCTACTGGTTCATATCTTAGACATTGGCCACCCTTATTTGTATTTATTTTTTATTCCATAGCTTCTTTAGTGTCTTCTCTTCCTCGCTTGATCAATGATCTTTGTAAACCTTTGAAAACACCAGCCACAACTTTGGTGCAATACAATAGCTCTCCATATCTCAATATCACGCGAAGAAGGAATGAAGAATGAGAAATGACTGAATTAGGAAGGATATTGAAGTTTGATATTCAGTCATAACACAATGATGACTCATACATGCCTAAAATAGTGATAATGACTTCAGACCTGATCATGTACCTTGATCTTAACCCTAAATGACTTGAATGGTATCTAATTTACCCTTTCCAAATGATTTTCTGACACATAACAGCTAACTTTACATGATAGACAGGAAACTGCACTTTCGTAGCATTTTTAGTTTAAATCTGGGTGTTTTCACTACGAAAGTATCAGCAGTTTCGTAGCGAAAAGTGGAATTTCTTAGTGTATTTCGTTATGAAACTGTGGTTTCTTGGCTAAAACTACCATTTCGGTACCTAAACCTTGGGAATTGAAAAATGTCAGAAAATTATGAGTGATTTGACATGAGCGGATTTGAAAGTGAGTGGGTTTAGACCTTAGGGTAAGCTTAAAGAAGAAAAATTAAAATTTTCCTTAATCAAGTAAATAAAAATGAACCCTACAACCCTACCTTTAACACATGAACCTATATGACTTTGTCAAATGATGCTTCATTTTTTTGAGTGATAACACTTTACATGGGCTTCCTAGTTAGTTCCTCGCTAGCATTTGTCACCCATGCTGCAATTTATGTAGGCTCGGGAGTCCTCTTTAGTCCCGCCATGACTTATGCGTTGAAGCTTCATTCTTATTCTTCTTCGTTATCTTTATTCTGGCCATTTACCTTAGAGGCTTCGATGTGTTGTCAAGTTGTATTACTACATTGCATATTGAATACTTGTTTATCTTGGCCTTCAGCCGACTTCATTTGGACTCATGTTTAAGCCCTATTTTTACCATGTATTTATGTACAAGTTAACCATGCAATCACTTAGCCTTTGCAATTTGACACCTTTACCCATGGATGGAACTTTCTTTTGAGTGTCACTTACCAGTTTTTTCCACCTTGCATTGAGCATAGGATTGTTCCTATCCCAGGAACTAGTGCATATGTTTACCGACACTCATTCTATCCATTGTACTATAGGCATTCTTTTATTCCTTTTCAAGCTTTGAAATTTGAAAAAGACAAAAAAAAAAATTAAATATTTGAAAAAGAGTAGGAGCGGGATAATACTTCCATACTTGACGGAAGCTACAGTGTCAGTTGTGTTTCCCTTGAACAAAGCAAAAAAATCTAAGACTTTTCTCCATTTGGGATGGTTTTAGTTTTTTAATTAGGAGAAGCCATAACCTTGTTATTTGAGTCAATACTCCCGGTTGGTTATCTCTTCCAATCATATGCAGGGTTTGTTTATGCATCCTGGATGAAAAACTTATACAAAGTTATCATTTGCTGCCATAGACAACATAAGTCGTGCTTTTTTTCAAGGGAAGTTAACCTGAGTTGGCCTTTCTGCGGTGTCTCTTGACTCATTTTTCAGTCGGCCATCCCAGTTTTGTTAGTATCTGGTTCTATCACATCAATTGTTTGCTCCTTTGCTCGTGCTGGTTTGAGAAGGTTTCCATTGACTTCTTGCCAGCAATTTTGGCTCTTATCGACTACGACATATTGCTCTGAGAGTAAACCTAGAGCAGCACACTGGCCCTGTTTCCATCATTGATAGGTGACCTTGTGCTCAACATTTGATCAACATATGGTCCTTTGACTGAGTGGATTCCCTTGTGTTCGACTTCAGCTTACATTATCACACCTGGGATTCATGTAATACCTTGATTTCTAATTGAGCCTATCGGTGGATATCTCGCCTCTTTGTCAGCTTTCATTATTGGTTGGTTTAGAGGGTTTTTTTTGTGCACTAGCCTCATTTTGTGCATGCTAGAAATGTACTTTGGGTTGGTTACTTCAATTTCCTTCATCTGATTCCTTCTAAATCTTGGCATGTGGGTTACACTCGCGCTGGACTGATGTGGGATGACTTAATGCCTTCCTTACAATAGATATTTTCCCATCGACTCTGACTCATTGCTCTGGGAATAAGGTCTAGAGTCCTTTTGTTAGTACATTAGGTTTTTCAGTCATCAGTGGCAGAATTTTCGCTATCGACAGTGAGAATACATCATTGTATTCTGATTGATAGATTCTCTCAAGTGTTCGACTTCAGCTCATTCATTTTCACTTGTTGGATTGTACTGGGGCACCTTGACACTCATTATCATTATCGTGTTTGTTAACAGTATACATCAATGATCGGTAATCAAACGATTTATCACATGGTCGACTTCAGCTCATTTATTCCCATTGTGTAGAATTGTGCCACAGTGATCAATGAAGACCTCGGGTTTGCATCAACATGTTTTGGTTCACTTTGACAGATCCTTCAGTTTTATGCCTGTGACACCATCCACCCTCATATGTTACAGTTTCATCACAGCAACATCTTATATGTTGGTGTGTTTTCTTGAGGGGTCCTGACCCAGGTTCGAAGGTGAAGGTTTGCCATGGCAAACCCCTATAGTACTAGACCTTTCGACAGTGACCTGCTTGTGTAGGCCAAAGTCTCACTCGAAGTAGTATGGGAGGGTGCTAGAACCAAGTTTCCGCACCTTGGGTGAGGGCGGGTAAGTCAGGCAGAGTTGCATTCAACTTCACAAATATCAGATCGCATATTACAGAACCCAGATCTATCAGTCCCTTCGCATCCACGTGCGCAATACCATATATAATCACAATAAATAATAGATATAGGACAATAAAGAAACTATAGCAGCTATTCTTGCCTAAAGTCTAATAAACAGATTCAGATCAATTATCAACGCAGCATAAGTACTTAACACAGTTATTGGTGGAGCTCAATATAGTCTTATGCATAACATAACAGATCCAGATCGCAGTATAAACTAGTAACACAAGTACTTTCGCAACTTAAATCAATGACACAGAGAATAGATCACCAGATATCATAGATTCATAAGTCCAATAGATTCAGATATTCAAAAGCCTTTTGCATTCATTAATCCTTCACATCCTTTTACAATACCCAAAACCCAACCTACACACACAGCAGTAGGGTCCACACACAGCAGGACTGAGGATCTCCTCGCACATAGCCAACAGGAGTCCTTTCCCCAAAAACCAAAAATAGATCTACTAATTCTCAATTCGCACCAATCTTAGTTCAATATCTGCCTTACAACTCAAAAAGGTTCAATTACTTATACTGCTTTAGCCTACGCATCCAATGATCCGCAAACCATGGCTTGCTGACTCTTGGTCTACCCTTGACCCATTTACAATGCATTAGGGGCTTTGACCAACCCCAAAACCCCTACGTTAGACTAAATATAATAAAAAATATACAAAAATGGACCAGATTTGCAGATTTTGTAGGAGACCCTGTTCCAACAGTCCCCCAACACAATCTTGTGACTCGTCCTGAGTCACTGTGGTGGTGGGGTCTCCACCTGCACGCGCAGTGCATTGACATTTGTGACCAATGGGGGCAGCACTTCCTAACTCTGAGTGGCTACTTTCAGCAGGGGGAGGTTGATCCGACATGAGAGGGACAGTACAAACCCGAAAAATCTTACAGCTCAAGCTCGCACGAGATAAGGAGGATAAGTTCAAGTTTTGCAAGTGAGACAAAACCCTTGTTTGAGTTATCCAGCCCTTTTTATAACACCTGCGGGCATCCAACAGTACGGTAAACTTGACCTGGAACTTACCATTAGGTAAACGGTAAAAAATCCTCAAAATCTGCCCTATTAAATGCCAGCGGCCCACTCCTTTTAACGGTAACTTTTGCGTTTTACCAGATGATACTATGCCAACAACTAGTTTTTGCACCTCCTGTGCACTTGGCATTCCTGCTATGCTTGGATTAAACACCTGCGCCTTCTTCGCATCTTCCCCCAACACAGGCTTAAGCCCTAAGTACTTCAAACCCAAAGAGATGTTTGGTCGACTTGTGTCATCGCAACAGAACCGAGCCCCCTTCGTGAGCAAATATTTTAGAGGTGCTATTATCACTGCATATTTTTGAACAAAATTTCTGTAATAACCTACGTGGCCGAGAAGTGAGCGCAGCTGCCCCTTTGCAGCGGGAGCTGGTAGATCTGTAATATTCGCATCCCCAATTTTAGCCAATGTGGGGTGCATCTCAATGCTATCCGTTTGCAGCCCGAGTGGTTCGGTAACCGTGCGCACCCTGTTCAACTCTGAGTTAGGACCCTCTCGCGGATCATTCTTACCTTCTTTTGGGGCTAGGCTGCATTTTTTGACCATGCTTGGTGTTCACGGCTCCCAATTGGGTATTTTAGGTGTGACACACAGGTGCGATTCACCCCATGCTATAGTGTCAATGTTCTGCAGAGCTGCATCAAGCGCCTCTGTCCCGCCTATTAATCCAGATGTGCCCAGATATTCATCCCTCAAAGTCTCCCAGTGGCGGGTGCGCCAATGGAGCTCCACATCTAAGTACCATGTAGTGGGAAGTGGTCCCAGGGTGTGAATAAGCAGATGAACCCACTCCTGGGCAGTTCTACCGCACCATTGTTTCATCCAAGTGAATAGATATTCGCATGGATCTTCGGGTCCAAGGAACATTTTGATTCGCACGTCGGCTGGGGCCTCAGATTGTAGGATCATCATATTCCAACACTCCTTCCAATCTTGGAACACCTCCTCATGTGTTTCCCACCATTATGTAGGCGATCCATGCATGGCTAGCTTACAGGCCCATAACCGTCGTTCTTGGGGAACCTCGGCTTCAAATGCCCGCAAAAAGTCCCTAACATTACCAAAACCATCGAAATAAGGTAGATCCATTACCTCTTAGGAGATGCAGCGGAAATTCTTCATGGGCTGAAGACATCGCATCGCAAAGACATCATGTAACCGGTTTTCCAATTCTCTATCTCCCCATCAGAGTCGGAGAAACATATACTGTCCTTTTCCCAGCAGAGTACCCCCTTCGCTGTGGGGTTAATCCAATCTTCCGCGCAGTCAATTTATAGATGTGATACACATCCTCTTCGTCATGCATTGGTTCTGTGTATCATTCGCCTTCCGTAGGATCTAATGGTATTATTACCCTTGTACTGTTATTCTCGAATACCATGCTTCTCTTCTTTAGGTTAATGATGCCCCCCATATTGATGGCCCAATCTAAGCCTAGGAGCACAGGGTAGGGGTCCACATCTTCAACAATC
Source organism: Pinus albicaulis (assembly GCA_034641835.2). Classification (NCBI taxonomy): domain Eukaryota; kingdom Viridiplantae; phylum Streptophyta; class Pinopsida; order Pinales; family Pinaceae; genus Pinus; species Pinus albicaulis. The sequence goes on along the minus strand of CM076581.1, from coordinate 345,419,276 downwards.
TAAATTAATTCAAAGTCAGCCTGGACCTTAACCCCTCGATATCCACCACAATCTTCGATAGTCTTCCCAACGATATGATCTTCTGTTGATTGGCCATACACAGTTGTATAGTGGACCATTCCAACTTAGGTTCCCCCATTTGTTGCCAAGTATGTTTAGGTAATACATTTGCATCTGACCCTAGGTCCAAAATAACCTGATCCATCTTGTAATCACCGATCTGCGCAGTCAACCGCATCTCCCTACCAGTGCATTTCTTATACCTATGAGTTTGTGTACGTCCTTGACTTCTGGGGGGAGGATAGGTCGTGTTGAGCAGCTATCTATCAATGCCTAAATATTTTCCACAACCTTTTGGTTGAGCAGCAGCTTCATACATGCCTGTAAAAAGGGTTTGACCTCCTCATCTGTCTTGAGGTCTTCAAGCGACTGCGAAGTAGATGCCTTGGCCTTAGAAAAGTCTTTGCAAGCTGCAAAAAACGTTTCTTTCTCCCTTTTTAGATCCAAACCTTCCTGTTTGATAGCTGCTGGTTGGAGCAGAGGCTTAGTTGCAGTTTCCTCCCTAGGCCCCCCAGTGACCATCCCACTGCGCGTTATGACATTCATGCTTGGATATTTGTCTTGTAGCTCGGCCGTAACACTCTACACATTCTGTGTAGGTGTCGGCTGCTTTTCCTACATCTTTGCTATCAAGACTGGACAGTCTTCAATCACATGGTCCAGCTACCTGCAATACCGATAGGACTATCTTGTAGGGTTTGGACAGTCCCTGGAAAAGTGCCCTACCTCCTCACAGTTATAACAGATTAGTTGCCCTCGTCCCCGACCTGCACTCCCACCTCTTCCGCCTCCCGTACCCCTTGTTGGAGAGCCCCCTACGCTAGAGAGGGATATGGGTGAGGATGGATCCGGCTGCACATTATAGATATTCCCTCGATTGATCATCAAATCATACGTTCAGAAGTTTTTTTCATCATGTCCTACCGACCTGCAGAACCTAGACCATTGCTTTTTTACTTATGGGACGTATGCAGCAAGGCAGGGACAATGGTTTGTGTCATGCAGCCCTGCAACGCGGAAATCATCGCACCATAGTGCCGGCCCACTTGGTCCTGCGACTTCCCTAGGGAGCAACAGACTAGGTCCCCCGGCTTGCATGTAGTCTGTTAATAGAGGGTAGTTATCCTTGGTGTGACCATTCGTCCTACATCGTATGCACCATATTTCAGGGCTAACCTCTGCACCTCGCTCCTTTCACAGGTTCTAGATCTCCATGTGCATCGCCTCCAGTTGTCCCTAGATCTGTTGGACACCTAGCTGGGTGTCATCTTTGGGCGCAGATTCTAACTTCATAGCAACCTCTAGGGCTTTTTCCAGTGATTCGAAAGTTTGGTGACCCATAGGTATGTGGAGGTGAGGCAACAACATAGCAATAAACCATTCCATGTGGAATCATACTGAAATCCTCCTTCTCCGATCACCTTCTTCAGTCGTTGATCGGCCTCCCACACAGATTCAAAAGGCCCTTGATTGAAATCCTTTAGATCAACCACTATTTGAGAATAGAACTTAGGCTTATTGAACTGTTGTTTCAAGGCGTTCTTGATCTCGTCAATGGTTGAGTTTGCATGTTGTCCAATGTATCCCATGTACCAATCCAAAGCTCTTCCTTCAAAGGCAAGGGACAGTTGTGCCCTCTTCACCACATCACTAGCTACGTTCTGCGTAGTCCATACTGATTCTGCGACAAACCAAAACTTCTCCATGTCTTCATCTCCCACACCCTTAAACGTACGCAAATTCATGTGCGCAGCCATGTCGTTTTCTGGTGGTGGAGGTGTAGGTGAATTCTTACCCCTACGCTAGTTTGAAAGTGGTGTGGCTGGAGGACTCTGTGCAACTATTTCTCTTACCAGGTTGTAGACAAATCTACCTCCCTCTAGGTTGATCTGATAGTATTTTCCACTTTGCGTCGTACTCTCATCTAGAGCAGAGGTCATTCGTTCGGTGTGGCTACACAGAATACTTTTTTTGCACAGTAATATCTTAATCAACAATGGTAAAGTCTTTAGAAACTTACCCCTAAATCCTTTGAAGAATACTCGCTCTGATCCAGAGTAGGAGACGAACTGATCAATGGCAAATTCTGTCATGAATCCTCCTAGAACTCTGTCCACCCAGTGGTCTACTGTGAGATGATGGTGTTATCAACCTTCTCCAATTGCTGGATCAATTCTGGGGTCCACTGTGTGACCCGCTCATCCTTCCAACACTTATGAAATTCGACCAACCTTGCAAGCCACTCATGGAGCTTGATCGCAATGGTTACAAAGAAGATCTCGTAGATCTCCGTGAAAATATACTTATTTTTTCACTCTTTGGTGGTCAACCTCTTACTGCGGTTTTATTTTACTGCGAATTCCTGAACTTGTTGTTCAAACCATTCATCAATTTCTTTTCTTTCAGGTTTCCAGTATGACCTTAGCATTACCTGATCCCTCTCTCAAAATGCTTCTCGGTCCCGGCAACGGAACCATTTTTTGGCTCGAGGGGTCCTGACCCAGGTTCGGAGGTGAAGGTTTGCTAACAAACCCCTATACTACTGGCCCTTTTGACAGTGACTTGCTTGTGTAGGCCAAAGTCTCACCCAAAGTAGTATGGGAGGGTGCTAGAACCAGGTTTTCGCACCCTGGGAGAGGGCGGGTAAGTCAGGAAGAGCTGCGTTCGACTTCACAAATATCAGATCGCATATTACAGAACCCATATCTATCAGTACCTTTGCATCCACGTGTGCAATACCATATATAATCACAATAAATAACAGATGCAGGAACATAAAGCAACTATCGCAGCTATTCTTGCTTAAAGTCTAATAAATAGATTCAGATCAATTGTCAACACATCATAAGTAATTAACACAGCTACTAGAGGAGCTCAATATAGTATTATGCATAACATAACAAATCCAGATCACAGTATAAACCAGTAACACAAGTACTTTCGCAACTTAAATAAATGACACAGAGCATACATCACCAGATATCACAGATTCATAAGTCCAATAGATTCAAATATTCAATAGCCTTTCGCATTCATTAATCCTTCAGATCCTTTTACAATACCCAAAACCCAACTTGCGCACATAGCAGCAGGGTCCACACACAGTAGGACTGAGGATCTCTGCGCACACAGCCAGCAGGAGTCCTTTCCCCAAAAACCCAAAACAGATCTACTAGTTCTCAATTCGCACCAATATTAGTTCAATATCTGCTTTACAACTCAAAAAGGTTCAATTACTTATACTACTTTAGCCTACACATCCAATGGTTCGCAAACCATGGTTTGCGGACTCTTGGTCTACCCTTGACCCATTTACAATGCATTAGGGGCTTTGACCCACCCCAAAACCCCTGCGTTAGACTAAATATAATAAAAAATATATAAAAATGGACCAGATTCACAACTTTTGTAGGAGACCCTATTCCAACATGGCGCCCGAGTTGCGTGTTGTATCATTTGTTCCACCACTTATGATTTGATACTTGGAGATTCAGTTGTGACTTCAGTGATTAGATATCTATGCAACATCATTAATCAGTTTTCTATATGTGATACTTGGACATGATTTTGACTTGTACTTCTGGGTAGTGATTAGATGATTCATTATGTACTTTACATTTATGTTATACTTGTATACATATTAGATCTGCTCCATACTTCATATGCGAACATGCTTTTCTTTCACTGAGCATGGGTATGCCCGCCTCAGACCTGAGCTATCTTTCTGATTTTTATCATTGGTTTTTGGCAGACTGAAATCTGGTGAAGTCCTCTCTAGTCCTCACAAGGTTCTTTCTATGCACATAATACATTTCGGCCATCATGTACCCCTTCTGACCTCATATATTAGGGGTCATCTATTATAGCATCATTTATCACCATTATATACTTGATGACTTATGCATTAGCCTTGGGCAACCCTTCCATTCAAACTTGGTCACATTTCTCAAAAAAAATTATTTTAAAATCCATATGCGACTCTGCCCAGCTTTTTCCGCGTATGCACTCGGGTCCATATATAGCGAACCCGTGTATGCTATTTAAAATATTAAAAAATATAAAATTTCCCTATTATTGAGGCGGGGTTTATGGTTTTTCCTGTTACTTAACTTCCCCAGCCCATGGCCTAATATTTCCCCAACTGAAAAAACTAATTTGAGGAAGTATAAATACCCATCAAGGGAATGGCCTATGGGAGGAAGAGAGAGAATTATAGATATTATAGCCTGTTATAGCCCTGATCAAGTCTGATATTTCCCTTGTGCCTCCTGCACTTCCTACATTTTCAGGAAACCCTTGTTTCCTTGTGATGATCACTCTCATTCTATGTGACATCCTTTGTGCACCATTCATGGAAGAATATTTGTGAGGCTAGGGCTGGATGAATCCAGAGGACAGTTTTCTTAAGGCTGTGGTAGATCTCAGGTGATTTCTCCACTATTTTTTTCTGTACATGTTATCAATAAAATAAGTGTCATCTTGTTCTTGATGTTCATGTGTCATATATATCTTATACATGCTTAATAATCTTGAATATTTTATTTCTTGTTATCTTTATGAGATTATGTATGTTATGTTGCTATCATCTAGGACATATATGATGTGAAACTAGGTTTTTGTGCTTGTTCTTTGCTGATTTGCAGGTTCTAGAGCACGAGGAGTTGCAGGGGGTTTGAACCCTACGGGATCTACTACAAACGAAGGATAAATGGGTAAGATCTGAAAATCCTCACTTTCTAGTTTAAAGCATATAATTTGGTTATTTGAGTCCTTCTTGTGATGACATGCCCCTACTCTATGAGGTGTACCAACCCAAGACCTTAGGGTAACATTTCCCATAACAAATACAGAGCCTCTAGATCCCATCATTTTTCTACACTACAATTAGGATGCCTTAGGGTGAAGAACTTGGTCGAATGTGCCCTTTTTGTAGTAGCTCCTAATTATTTCAATTGATTTCCTTGTTTCCCCAAAAGAGAGCGATGGTATATTGGCCCAATGGGTAAAGGTGCACTAGGGGTAAGATCAATGGATTTCTTGACTTGAAAATGGAGAGGTACCAATGTGGGTGAGGAGAAGATGTCTCTATACTCTTCCACGAACTTGTACACTTGCTTTTGTCACACAGAGAAGCCTTGTGTGGATTCCATGGATGTGGCCACAATCTTCCCCTTACTTTGAGATCGAATCAAGAGGAAGATAAATATCCTATTCTAGGAGATGATCTTATTGCATTGCTTAGGAAATATAAGAGAAATAATAATAAAAACACAAGGTATGGAATCGTACACAACATGACGCTTCCATAAGTATGATTGTCCCAATAAAACATCATAAACTTTAAGGACAACAAGATCACACAATACCTCATATGTGAAGGGCTTTATGCTGTAGGGCAGGCGACACTATTGGTTGATGCATAGATCTCATCCTTGGTGGAGCCACACGATGGTGTATGGTTGCAGGTGTGGTGTTGTCTATAGGTTCAACCGCTTAATGACCTATGCATAGATGAGGTTATTTTGAATCCCACTATCAACAATGAATCGTATCATAGCCCCTTTCACCAACATTTATGAGTGGAAGAGGTGCTCATTTTCCTTCGGATCTTCGGGATCCTTGTGCTGGACCTTAGTGGTAGCAACGATGGCATTAGGTTTTTCACCAATGATCTATTTCCCCTTTCTGGGGTTTGGTTCAGAGTCAGACCCTACATATGGCTTTGAGGATTTCATCTTAGTCATTAGAAACTGCTTCACACAACACTCGTTTATGTTATGAGTGGGGATCTTTTGGAACTCACACCACTTTCCCATGTCCTTATTCATCTTCCCATTGTTATTCATTGATTTCAGATTTGATGGGTTGTCCTGGGTTTTTCCACCATGGCTTTGTTATTTTTTTTATGGTTTGGGGGTACCATTTCCCTGCTTCAGATTCACATAACCAAAGTCTTGCTTCTTCTATTTAAATTTTTTCTTGATTCTGGTAGCATATATATATATGTTCCGCCAAGCAAGGAGATGTCCAAGAACTCCATCTCCATCTCCTCATGGATGTTTTTATAGGTCATTTTGGGCATCATCCCCCAAGACCTGGTCAAACTGGACATCATACCCAGGACCAATGTAATTGGGTCTATCATCCCCTTATATTTTAGTTGCTATATGCCCTAAGTGAAGAACATTTCATTCATGGCTTCTATTATGAGATTTCCAAGGTTTGAAGTATATTTTATATCACCCACTGACTCACTGACGCTCATCTGCAAAGGACTAACTGCATTGTAGTGCCAATTCCTCCATTCAAGGGTGCATTTCAATGCACTTCTCGACACTCAAGGGTGCGTTGGCCACTTGGGAGCTGAATTCTCATTGTTCTGGGAATCTCCACATGACCAGTGCCTTCTAGAAGAGTCCATAGGTGTCAAACTTCGAATCCAAGTGTCCATCTAACACCTCTGAATGGAAACATGTCTTGCCTATTATTAGAAAGTCATTCATTGAGAAAATACCATCAATTTCTCAATAAATTGAGCACTCATCCTAGTGCTAGGGAGGAAGAATTTTGTGCAAATTTATGTTGTTGGATTCTCATTTGATAAGAGAGTGAAAATACTGAATGCTGCTGAGATGATGCTAGATGTATTGAGGTTGGAATGAAGTTGGAGCAGGTTGACAAAAAATCAATCCATTGGCTATAATATTCTCCTTCTACTCTTTAATAAAGATTATTGTTCATTTTCCCATACATATGTCTGTATTTCTTGTGCAATTAATTCTTGAATGATGTATGTATTTCAGAATCGGTTTGATTTGAGTAAGATAAGCACATACTCGTATATTGTATGTTGTTTACTGTTCTCTATTTGTGTATGCAGGAATCAATCTAGTGACTTGAGTTGGATTGAGAGAGATGACAAAAATGACAGAAGGAGAAGGAGAAGCGAAAGAATCACAAGTAAGCTCCTTTCCCATTCTGTGTATCGTCTTGTTTTAGAGAAAATAATAGTTATTCTTTCCTCTATTGTTCTAAGTGATAAACACCACACTTACGGAATTTGGTTTATTCGTAGATCACAATTCCATATAACAAATTGGCGGTTCCAGTGGGGAGTATCCTATAATTCCTGGTGTTTTTGCCTCTGTTTATCTTCGTCAATAGCATCTACTTTCTGTAATCAGTCATTTGAATGAACAAATTGCATTAGAAGTGTGTCTAGCTGCTTGATTTTTCAATCTTAGTTGCACCCAATGCACTGTTGGTCAAGACACCATGCACTGGAGTGCACTGTCTCCCACTCAGGGGTGCTTTGCAATGCACTGTCTCCCCTTAGAGACTGCGTTTCCCCCTTAGCCAACCAAATTCCATCAAAATTTGTCATTGTTTTAGTTTCAGCCATTTGTTTGTTGTATTATCCAGGGAAAATTTTAAGGATGGAAATTTATCTTAAAGTTTAGAAACCTTGGTGAAACTTATGAGTCCCTCATATGCAGATTCTAAAAATTTTGGTGGCATTTTTTTAAAGATATCCAAATTTCTAATGAATTTATATAGTCTTTATAAAATTTTGGCGATTTTTAGGATAATATAATTTTATACTATAAAATTTGGGCGAATCACTTTTAGAAAAAAATGGGAATTGGCGAATCTTCTTTTTAGAAAAAACCATGGAAAATTAGCCCATCTACGAATATTAGCCCCTAAAATTTTCCATGGTATTATCAGATGCTTGATACCTATTAGAGACTACTAAAATTTATTGTTCTTCATCCTTTGAAAAGTAATTTGTTCAATGTTTCATTAGTGTTTTTCTTTATCATTGGCAAATCAAATTCAAAGTATCTAATTTCTGCATTAGATCAATTCTGTTTTCGAAAAGGAAATTGTTGTTTCATTCCTCGTTTCCTGTAGGAAAATTGTAGTTCCATTCTTCATTTTCCTAAGAGAAATTTTTGTTTCATTCCTCATTTCTCATAAGAAAACACTATTTTGGTTGATTTATGAATATAGTTTCCTTTGTTTCATTCACATTAAAGGGAGATGAAAAGAAAAACATGCATGTGCATATAGTGAATGTGTGTGTTTCATAGGAACAAGTTAGGAAAGCTGCATTTAGTTTGTGCTCTTTTTTGTTTTATCAAAAACTAATTGCTCTTTCCCCTTAGTAGCTAGGATTTTCATTAAAAAAGCTAAATTTAAAAGTTTGCTTATCATTTAGTTTGAATTTTTAGGAATCTCCATTACATCATGCAATGAACCTCAAAAAAAAAATTTTAAACAACATCAACATAAAATTTACATCAATCAACCTAAGAAAGCATTGGAACATTAACGATAACATTTAGAAGGAAGGTCTAGGTTAGAGACGTGTTCCGACGTCGTGAAACATAGAAACCATCGCTAACTTGTTTGCGATACATTCCAAGTGTGATACCTCACTCCACATACGTAAGTATATCGGAGCTCGTCCACGTACCTTCAGGTGGATCGGGCAGTGTTCTAGTATGAAAAGTATAAGGGGGTGCTCTCACTGTGCAGTTTTGCATTAGACAACACTAATATAGTCTTGTGCCTCCACTTACCTTTGGGTATATTTTGGAGGAAAAATTTAGGTTTCTATCCATCCATCGGTAACTGAGTCGGCTGCCTTGTAACTTGTGATACACCGACCACAACATTCGAGGAGATTTCTTGCCCGTACTTTTTGGTTCACTAAGAGGTATTCTACAGTTCACAATTAATTGGTAAAATTTTTGCCTAGAATTACCCTTTTTTTTTGTTTTTTTGTTTTTGTCATAAAATCAATCAGTCATCATGGAAGAAGAACATCCCTTTCCCCGTAGTTTGCACAGAATATCACTTAAACCGCCTTTACCATCGGAAGCCATTTATGGTCAGTGAAGGCGACATCGTTTTACCAAAACCATTACTATCAGTACCTTTGGTGCGACATCATCCTCACATATACCAGAGTCATCTCAAGTTGTTTCTACAAATCCTAGTTCATATATTGTTGTCGAGATGGATTCCTCATAGCTACCTATGGTCACGATCCATCCAATCAGTGAGACCATACCTCCCGAACCCATTATTGTTCAACTGGAATTTGATCCGGATCCTATCATTATTTTACCAGAACATCTAGATCCCGAAGTCGAAAAACCGGAAGTTGGTCCTGTATCGGTTGCTCCACAATCGATTATAGCCATTGAGTCTCCTATATCACGCATTCAACCACCTGAAATATATCTCGATATTGACGAAGAAATCCTTCCACTTGGTTTGATTTCGATTGAAGAAATAGCACAAGATGAAACACCTTCAACTCCAACTCATTTTGGGGAGGAGCTTTATATTTACGAGTATTTTCCTCAATCATCTTACACTGCTTTCTTTGATCTTGTGTCAATTCGAGTTCCCGTAGATCCTATAGGGTATACATTGGGTTGTATGACCATGGCTAAGTCAATATCTCTGGCTATACCATTTTTTACAGTTGCGACAACATCTACTGTTGCTACCCCGTCGATGTTCACCACATCACTAGAGTCACATCTATATGGTGGCCCTTCCGCCCCACCTGGTTACCAATCGTTATCTGGAACCTTCTTTGGTGCATCCTCAAACCCATGGACTTCACCAATGTCATCATCTGGTATTATATCTGGTACATCTATAATGAGTATTGAATGACTTGATCCTTTATATACATCTTCAGTGCAATATCAAGCTGGTCCATCTGGGTATATTCCATTCAATACAATCTCGACTGGACTCCCAGCATTTGGATAACAATATATTCCATATTAATATAATCCCCATGTTGGGGAGCAACCTATGGTCACCCATTTTGACATTACTTCGTCGTTATATGGTCATCCTAATTTTGGAATGATTGTTTGTTAGTGGCAACCTATTCTACCTATTCAACCACAAATGGTTGTGAATTCATATCAACCAGTTCAACCTGTTGCACCCACATCTACTCCACTTTTTAATACATCCTTAGCCTGTTACAGGCTTAGAGTGTTGTACCTAAACCGTCTCAGGCTGGTCCTTCCACCCAATACCCTCAAGTTTTGGGCCCATAAACTCCAACTCCTTCGGCTGGTTCACAACAAACACTTGTATCCGAAATTTTTTATTCACAAGCTAGATTACCCTATTATGGGATGTCACATGCACAACCGGGTCTTACCTTTTCACAACCAGGTCCAAGCTATTCTAGTTTGGGCTATAATCTTGGTGGGCACACACCTTGGCAACCACAACCATAAATTCCACAACAATCATTCCAACAACAAGTATCTTACCCAGGTTTTTGTCAACAAAATCCTTAGGCATTTTCTTATCAAAACAACCCCTATCTGGGTTACCAACAAAAAATTCCTTATGTTGGTGCTTAAAGGCCTGTTTCCCAAGAAATCCATCATACTTTGGTTATGCTCAGCCTGACTTAAATCAATAATTTCTCTTTGTTGCAACTTTGGAATTCCTTGATTTAAACCAGCTTACCAACAATCCAATTAGCTATGCTCCTTGGTGGCTGGTAATACCACATAAATTACCCTCAGATATTCCTAAGTTCAATGGAAGCCTTGGAGAAGACCCATCGATGCATGTTATGACTTACCATTTGTGGTGTTCATCCAACTCTTTAAATGATGACTCCATTCGATTGCGTCTTTTCTAGCGTACGCTCATTGGTCCGGCCATGAAGTAGTACATTGAGTTACCACGAGCTCAATTTGATAATTTCACTACCTTAGCTACTACCTTTCTAACCCACTTCTAGTTATCCATACGATATGAAACTGGAACAGAACTCTTGACCAATTTTAAAAATACTAATGCTACTCACATTTCTGATCATATCATGCGTGGCATCGTCATCGTAGAATGGAATTTTTTTTTTTACCTGATCAGATCCTTGCTGAGTGGTTCATTAATTCCTTGCTACCATCTATCACCAAGGATGTGGCTAAGGGTGACGTCGTCACTGAATATCAGATCATTGCTCATGCCTAATACTTGGATTTGATTTATACTCAGTCTGGCATGATCTACGAGAAATTTCCCAACGCACCACGATCTAATTTTACTATTCCTCCTCCATCTAAGGTATCTCATGTCGGTGATGGTATGATCGGTACTGCAAGCACACATCACTCTACTACATCTAATCCTGCACATGCTTCCAAAATTCATGCCGTGTCATCTAAAAAAGGCAAAATTGACAAGCAACCTGGAAGTAAGAAAAATGGGAAAGCGAAGAAAAAGAAAAATTCAACCCCGCAGGAACGATCATCTGATGAAAAAACTAGAAACAATCAGAAACCTCGTCATCCTTACATAATATGTAATGAGAAGCACTTTTTTCGTGACTTTCCTCACCACACCGAAGTCTCAAAATTTATTAATACCTCGACTACATCTGTTGTATTGACATATCCATTTCCAAATCCAAACACAAATTTGGTTGCTACAGATCCAACTTCTAGTTCCCAAGTGCTTATGCTATCTGTCACAAAGAAAAAAAATGATGTTTTGGTGTCAACGGGAAATAAAGGTTATGGTAGTCAGGCTACTGATCAACCTACTACCTCAACCACGAATCCGTCTACGGAATCTATTCCACCAACTGTTATTCCTGAGTTAACAATAAAGCCACCAAAGGGAGTCATCCATAAATCGACATTCAATCCTCGAGCCCGAGCTGCTCAAAATTATAATATATTTGAAGATTTTGCTCAATACCCTTCAACTCTATCGAAGCTTGAGGTACTTCAAAATTTTCCCTCCTAGAAGCAGGCTTTTTTTTGCCAATTGGTGGAATTGATTTGATAGATTCAAATCTTGTAGTCTTTAATAATATGGGCTATGTGCCACAATTACCACCAGAATTGGCATTCTCCATCCAAGTAAATGTTCTCAATCACCTCGTTCATCATACTATTATTGATGAGGGAGAATCTACTTGCATTATGTCTCTAAACTGCTGGAAATCACTTGGCTCGCTGCGTCTATCTCAATAGCCTACGACGTTGAAATATTTTGGTTGTCGTACATATAAGCCTTACAATATCATCAATAAATTGCATGTTGAACTAGGCAGCAAAACATTAACTGTTGAAGTTGAGGTTGTTGACGAACCCTTTGACTACAACATTTTACTCGAAAGGCCATGGGTTTACACTATGTCTGCGATTTTTTCTACTTATTTTAGAATGATCGCCTTTCCTCACAAAGGTGTTATTACAGTAATCAATCAACTCTCCTTCTTTTCCTCTAGTTTCCAGGTAACTGGAAGTGTTCCGTTAGTTCATGCACCCCAACTAGCACTTCAAAACATTGGTGTAGGACTCTTAAAGGATTCTTCCCTAATGGGAACCTTTGCATTACCGCCGCCTGCGACGTCGACAGAAATTGCAAGAATAGAGACCTACTACATGATATCTTCCAATCCATTTGGATTAAGGAAGATTATGGATGATTCTGAAGTTGTTACGTTGGATGAATTTCTGCTACCCACCCCAATTGAGCTAGCATAGAAATCAATCTACATGGCTTGGGAGACGAATTTGAAATCATCGTCACCGATTGTTTGGGTTGATCGTTCATTAGATTTTGGTACTCCATATCATCCTTTTTCATCCACTTTCTTGAATGATGAGAGCATTGTGGAATCCATGATGCCAGAAGGAGAACCATGGGAAGATCATCATCATCATTCCCATCTTCATGATTACGAAGAAGATAATCTTATTGTACTATATCACCCATCGATCAAAATTTTCTTTTCGAATTTTTTTCCCATTAATGCAATTGAATCCAAGTGAAAATTATCAAATATTGAAGAAACCATTTCTATTTATATTTTGACCAAACCCGATGTTATAGAAAACATTCATGTCGGTGTGTCTTGTTCTCCATTATAACTCAAAACTTATTGCTCTCTCTTTCGCTAATTCCGAGATATATTTGCTTGGTATTATGAGGAAATGCGTGGAATAGATACTAGTATTGTTGAACACAACATTCAAATCTAGCATGATGTCAGACCGGTACGTCAACGCCTTCGTCCTGTTCAGCCGAAGAAGGTTACTACCATTAAAGCAGAAGTTGAAAATTTTTTGCGTGTTGGTTTTGTTAGCACTCGAATTGGACCCCAGGCTGAAAAAGGAAAATCAGGGTAACAACTAAACCACGCTCAGCCTTGTAGCTAGCCCTACAAGGACAGGAGAGGGCTCTCTCTGTAAAAGAATATTCAATAAAGTGCAATAGAAATCTGATATTAGGCTAGGTAAAATGATAGGGATAAAAGGTTTAAATAAAATGAAATGAATTTTCGGGGATGTGTGGGACAAAAATGGGACAGCTGAAACCGGGAATCAAATCAGGACACAGGGTGTTTCATGGGGCAAGATAGGCAGGAAACTTAGAAAATAAAATTAAATGAGGATGGGATGGAAATAATGGTGAGGAGCTGAAAAGGGCACAATAAATGGATCCTTTTCAAACAAAATAAAACACACAGAGTATGAATGATTCCCCAAGGCAGAGCATATAAAATGGATTCTACATTTCTAACTTGAAAACATTCAACTGGAAATGTTTATGAATGAATGGTGAAACATAACAATGTACATATGAAACACAAAGGAGGGACATATGCTGAAACTCATACCATATGAATCCCACAAATTAGAGCTGCATCACTTTATTAATTCCCTGCCAAACTGTACAACAGAGCGCAGAGCTCACTACCACACTATTCCCCTACTTATGAGTTTTCAGACCTCAGACTTTCAACCCTTTACAAATGATTATCATTTACAATAAATAGACAGATTTTGTGGGAATATAAATCGATGGAAAGAGGATAAATCATAACTGAAGATGGAAAACCAAGAGCCAATAATCTCTCCGTAAAGGAAGAGATGTGTTACATCTGGTCAGTGAGAAGGCGAAACATTGTAACGTAGATCTCTTTACCATGTAACTGCAGATGTGACTATTACGAATTTGTGTCTCGGCCTCTGACGTTTCGCTTTCCATTTGTCTTTTTGAAGAAAAATGACTTTTTATTAATGTTGTTGAAATAGAAATGAAATGAAATAATTCCTTACATGAAGGGAAAAATGTAATTTGAATGGGAAAAGGGGAGGGAGATGGGGTCCACATAGAAATCAGAATCTGAGGAGGGAGCGGAGCAAAGTGTCATGGTAGAAATAAATAATGCGATGCGATTGAAATATTTTGAAAAATCGATTTATTGCATTAACAAAGGAGAAAACCCATTTAATTGGGAAAAGGCGGAAGTAACTATGGTGGGGCTGACCAATCGCAATCGCATCGGAGATGGGGAGCGGTTTACAACGCTGAATATAAAAATTGCGATGCGATCGGGAGATCAGAGGAGCGGCTTGCGATCAATCACATCGGAGTTTTGTAGTGGGGAGGGTTCAATCGACGATGGGCTTTAAATGGTGCAATGCGATTGGGGGCAAGCTTTATATAAATGAATTTAAAACCAAAATTCGATTTTAAACCAAGGGAAAGGCCCTTTATTATATGCGGGTGGAAGTACTGTATGGTGGGCCCGGGGGTCAATCGCAATCGCAATATCGGAGGGGAGGAGGAATGCAACATATGTGAAACGCTGACATGATTGGCCCAATCGAATTTGAGCCGTCGGATCACTAGGGAGAGATCAACGGTGGGGAGATCAATCGGAGGTTTGCCATCGGGGGAGCGGATTGGGAGATCGGAAGAAGAGTTCCGATCGGGTAATCGGAGGGAGGGGTGCGATCGGAAGATCGGAGGAAGAGTTGCAATCTGGTAATCAGAGGGAGGGGTGCGATCGGAAGATCGGAGGAAGGACTCACGTTTAATCGCATCGGAGTTTCGTGCGATTGGAGTAATCAGGGGGGGCACGTTAAAATATTGCGATTTGCAATGGGATGGTCAGTGGGGTTTTATAATAAAACCTTTGAACTTTATATTATGATGTATGGTGGGGAAGTGGTTTGGGATCGGATTTAATATAATAATATGATTTTATAATCAGAAAGGGGGAAAAGGGATTTTATTAAAGAAATATATAACTTTAATAAAACAAAGTTTAAGGAAAAATGGGAAATAGGGGGTATATGAGGGTATAAGGACTTTTACTTCACTTAAGCATAAATTTCAATCCAGAAGTTAGTTTTGAGAGTGTAGTATACCATTGGAAAGCTCTTTCCGGGCTCCTTCTATTGGATCTGCTTGGAAAATGATTTGACGATGAACATTGTTGTGTAACCAGCTCCAAAAATAGAAGAAAAGAGATATAAACGCCTTAGAAATAAGCCACTTCGAGGGGGCAACCTCCAATACATTACATAAATGAACAATTCTTGGATGATACAATTTACAAAACCTCCTTTCTATATATAGGAGTCCATGGGGCCATAATATAATCCTAGTGGGGCCATAATGTAATCTAGCCGACCTAACAATAATAATGTGAGGGCACAATAATAACAATATGGGGGTTACAGGGGTACAATAATAATAATAAGGGGGGCTACACTAACATAATAAGGGGCTACACTATTAATATAGGGACTTAACATGCCCCTCTTCTTCAAACAAGTGTTGTCCTCAACGCTTGATTATTTCTTGATGCTTCTGTATAAAATTCTCCTCCTCCCATGTGAAATCTTCTACAAGAAAGTTCTTCCACTTGTTGAGATACTCTAAAATTGATCGTACTTCTCGAGTTCTTGTTTCTATGACTGCTTCATAACTTCTTTTGATGTCATGTTGATCTTCCTGTTGTTTCATTAGATTCTGCACCAAAGTTGGGTTATCCTTTGAGAGTTGGAGAACTTGTTGTTGATGCTCGATGTGATCTTCCACTAATTTATCATCCATATTTACTATTATTTGATCCTTCAAACCATCCAACTTAGCCTCCATTTCTGCTTTTAAACCATCTATTTCATCTTCAATTGCTCTTCGTAAGATCGAAACTTGTTGCACTTGGTACCGTAATTTTGATATCTCATACTGCAACTCTTCCTCTTCATGCGTCATAGTATAGCTTTTTAAGGGATTAATGGGTGTTGAATTATTTTTGGGAGGCATTTCAGAATTAAATACTGAAATATATTCTCAATAGGCCCTTGGAATCACTTCAAACTGATTTTTCAAACAAGATTTATGCAATTCGGGAAAAACAATACACACCTTTTTCTTGCTTTGAGGAGCTCGATATTGAAATTGTATTATCTCTGTGATTGCAGATCTTAAATATCTGAAATTAAGAAGTATACAATAATACCTCTCAGATTTTCCTTTGGTATTACAGTGCTGTTCTAGTTTCGTTCTCCAAGACAAAGGTGTCCCAATCTCTAATGACCTAATTATGGAGCTGGTTCGATGGAAGCAGACATGAGCTTGCCTGCCTGTTTCATCCTTTGTAAATTAAATAAAAAAAAAGGCCAATAACTAAATATATGTACACTTAGGGCCAATTTTTGCGGCACTCCAATCAGATGGGAGAGAGTTATTGGGTTTCCAGTCACCTCTTTGAATCTGATTCGGGGAACTGGCGCCTACTGCAGTCATATCTCCAAAAAATAAACACAGCAAGCTCTGAAACACTTTGACAGACTGTGTAGTTTACAACTACTTTATACGAATTTCAGATTCTGAACCTTCGTAGAAAAATTTTTATAGCGAAAATGCCACGATGACCTGTTTAGGAGCTTGAAAAAATACCTAACTTCCACAGATGATATCTCCGCAAATATTGCGAACCAAGATCTAAAAGTTTTATACAAGCTTCCTCAAGATTTCGGCTTCGCACCCTAAAAATTTCAGCTTCTGAAACTTCTTAGAAAAAAAGTTATAGCAAAGAAGTACACGACATATTTTCTATCCTGCTAAACCCTGAAATCAGCTGCGGAAAAATATTTGTGCTTGTGGCTCCATCAGAAGAAAAGAGATATCAATGCCTTACAAATAAGCCACTTCGAGGGGGTAAACCTCAAATACATTACATAAATGAACAATTCTTGGATGATACAATTTACAAAACCTCCTTTCTATATATAGGAGTCCATGGGGCCATAATATAATCCTAGTGGGGCCATAATGTAATCTAGCCGACCTAACAATAATAATGTGAGGGCACAATAATAACAATATGGGGGTTACAGGGGTACAATAATAATAATAAGGGGGGATACACTAACATAATAAGGGGCTACACTATTAATATAGGGACTTAACAAACATGCTATGAAAAACTTCTCTGAAAGGCAGGGTGATGATCTTGTTAGAGATGACAGCTTCTGAATTGTGACTGAAAGGCAAAGTATTATGTTTTCACCTCAAAACATGGTTTTGAGGTGAAACTTGCATCAAACTGAATAAATGATATCTCTGATCTTCCTGGTGCTATGATTTTGAGTTTATTGACTTCCTCATGACCTTGCTGATCTTTATTTGACACTTGACTCATTAATTCGATCATGGTGAGGCCCTAGAAACTAATGAGACCCGTCCTATGACCTACTGACATGATTTGAGAGTGAAAGCAACTTATGACCAAAGACCATAGAAAGGAGAATTAGCAAGTGCCTCATGAGAGAAGACTGATGAAAACTCACTACCATCAATGAATCCATGACCTAGCGGAACGGTGAAATTTATTCGGTATGAGACTCCTAATATGCAAATGCAAAAGAGCAATTTTGATCACTGATGGCAGTATGACTAGATTGACACTAACATTGGCTCCAATGGGGATGGTAGCTCCTTGGATGTGCCAAGAACACCGTAGACCAAGTAGCCTTATCTATTGGGCATGGAGTCAAAAATACTGAAAAACTGACACAATGTAGACTAACACTGACTGAAGGCTAAGAATGAAAAACCATAATAAAACCAAACTTACTTAAGACATGACTAAAACATAATTGAAAAACTGGAAAGATGCTCATAATTGAGCTTATTCATCAAAACCTACTCTAATTGTTGCATTCACCACCTGATCAAGTGAAATGGAACAACCAATGCAACCATGTAAGAATCTTGGCTGCTATTTGAATTCTCCCCAAGTGCTTTCTAATGAGCAAGTAGAGAGAAGAGCTAAAAGGCAACTCCCATGGAAGCTTAGAATCAGGTTGAATTTTGATAAATTTGCAAAGTCTGAGTTGATCGGATGACCTCAAGAATACTGCGAAAGGATCTTCATAAGAATAGCTATTGATTTCCCTTAATACATCACTGCTCTAGTCCAGGTAATCTCCATACCTTGATCTTAGACTTTTCCTAACCCCTGAGCTGTCTCTTTCTGATGACTGCAGCAGGCTGTCAAAAGGATCTTGAACTTCGTGAATAACCAATCCCTCTTGATGATTAGGAACAAAAAAAAAATCTTCTTCATTAGTCTCCTTATATGATTGCAAATCTTGATATGGGCTTTGTAATGAAACATCTGATGAACAAGACAATGAAGTCGACTTTCGAATAAAATTATTGTCAACATTCTTTTTTGGCACATGGTTAGCCAATGGAGAAGGAATTTTACAACAAAAATCATCCAACACATGAGCAATAGGATCATAGAAAACTTGAAAAGACTGTTGCAACGTATCTGCATGACACTCTACAGACTTCTCAACTTTTCTTTTAGAGATATTACGAAAATTCTTCTTTATAAACTGAAATGCTTCGAAACATAAGGGTACAGAATCCTCTTGCATCATTAGATCATATGTTTCAGCTTCTAAGCCTTCATTTATAATCTGACCTTCAATTGCGTTTGGTGGCTACAAATCTGGAGCTAGGGAGGGTTTTATATCGCAGATGATTTCATCAGTCATTTCAGGGGAAGATTTCTCATAAACAACTTGCTCAAGAATTTCACTATCTGTCTCAACCTCAACATTAAAACTGAGAGATTGTTGATTTCTAATTGCATGAAAGTTATCTTTGATGAACTGAATTGAAGCGAAACAAAGAGGCAAAGATCTTTCACTTACTTCCCAATTCTCCAGACTTTCCTCATCACTGTCCTGGATGATATGCATCGGATGATTACTATTTTCAAGCTATTGAAACGGAACTTCCTCCCACAAATCAGCAGTTGATTGTGCTGCAAGACTAGCTTGTGTTTGGAAAAAATCATCAGCATCGTATTGATCAAATTTTGGAAAATCATCAACATAAAACATATCATCAAGCATACAAGTCATATCAAGATATTTATCATCTCCGAGATGTTCTATAACACAGTCATTTTTAGATGGATGATAACTGGGATAAGAAAGAAAATGTTTTGGATCAGCCACTTTTTCTTGAACATCCATTTCATTCCTGGCAGTGATTTTCCCCACCATATTTTCCACTGTGTTTACCAAAAGGTCAAGCTTTACCTCTGAAGGTGTCAGGTGCTCTGCAACATTATTCTTTTCTTCTTCCTTTAGCTTTGCTCTTCTAATCAACAGATTAGCTTCTACATCTACTGCACTGTTCTGTATCTCTTCAAGTGTTGCTAAGTTCCTTTCTCTCAGCTGAAACTCCATTTATGGATCAAAAGCGCTCGAGTAATGTAAGAGAGCCGAGCCAAGAGGGGGTCTTATATTTACAGGTATCGAATAATAGACTCGATTGAATCTGGCAGAAAATTGTTGTACTGTATCCCCTAACTGTCTTTTCAGTTGGGCATACTCGTCTAAAATAAGGAAAGGGTTCTATCTGACCACCCATATGTCAAGGAAGACTTTTACGAACTGCTGGAATTCTGAGATGCTCGCATCAGGCAGGGTTTTGAACCAACTCTTGACTTTGCTTGCAAAGAAAGAGAAAAAATCCTAATACTAACATCTTCTTCATCAACCTCAAAAAGGTCTAGGAAAGTCTCAACATTCTGCATATGTTGCTCAGCGTTGACATTGTTACATTCACCATCAAATCTCAGCAAATATAGGTAATAATTTGCAGGAAAAGCATGGAGTACAGAAGGTAAAACAAGAGGTTTATACCTATCCGGGACTATAGAAGGTCTAGGAGTATATACAGGAGCTACGGGATCAGTTTTGGTCTCTTTAGGCTGATCATTTCGAATATGGTCATCATAATATTTGGGAAAAGGATGGAGGCCAAGATCAAAGGAAAACTCAGTATTTACACTTTTTGAACAGGTTGAGTGAAGATTTTGATCACCTTTATCATACAACAAATTCTGAAAAACTTTCAGGATAGCTTCAAGAAAAGCAAAGAAGTAATTTACCAGAAAGCAGATTAGATCCTGAATACCATTCCACTTTGGATACCTAAACTTTGTGTAAGGTCCTTCCATTTTCCCATGGAAAGAGTCGGTCCTCCAGTGGAGTCTTTACATTGAGTTGGAGTCGCGAGGTGAAATATTCAACTTTTATATGCATCTGATTGTTTGTTCACCATCATCAATCAGATATGATACTTTTTCATTCTTTACAGGGGATTTAGATATGATCTTTGTATTCCCCAGTATGGTCGTCAGAGATGTTAGCACCTGAATTGGACCCCAGCCTAAAAAAGGCAAATCAGGGTAACAACTAAACCACGCTCAACCTTGTAGCTAGCCCTACAAGGATAGGAGAGGGCTCTCTCTGTAAAAGAATATTCAATAAAGTGCAATAGAAATCTGACATTAGGCTAGGTAAAATGATAGGGATAAAAGGTTTAAATAAAATGAAATGAATTTTTGGGGATGTGTGGGACAAAAATGGGATAGCCGAAACCGGGAATTAATTCAGGACACAGGGTGTTCCATGGGGCAAGATAGGCAGGAAACTTAGCAAATATTTAATGAGGATGGGATGGAAAGACTGGTGAGGAGCTAAAAATGGCACAATAAATGGATCCTTTTCAAACAAAAGAAAACACATAGAGTATGAATGATTCCCTAAGGTAGAGCATATAAAAGGGATTCTACCTTTCTAACTTGAAAACATTCAACTGTAAATGTTTATGAATGAATGGTGAAACATAACAATGTACATATGAAACACAAAGGAGGGACATATGCTAAAACTCATACCACATGAATCCCACAAATCAGAGCTGCATCACTTTATTAATTCCCTGCCAAACTGTACAACGGAGCGCAGAGCTCACTGCCACACTATTCCCCTACTTCTGAGTTTTCAGACCTCAGACTTCAACCCTTTGCAAATGATTAGCATTTACAATAAATAGACAGATTTTTTGGGAATTTAGATCGATGGAAAGAGGAGAAATCATAACTGAAGATGGAAAACCAAGAGCCAATAATCTCTCCGTAAAGGAAGAGATGCGTTACATCTGGTCAGTGAGAAGGCGAAACATTGTAACGTATATCTCTTTACCACATAACTACAGATGTGACTGTTACGAATTTGGGTCTCGGCCTCCGAAGTTTCACTTTCCATTTGCCGTTTTGAAGAAAACTGACTTTTTATTAATGTTGTTGAAACAGAAATGAAATGAAATAATGCCTTACGTGAAGGGAAAAATGTAATTTGAATGGGAAAAGGGGAGGGAGATGGGGTCCACATAGCAATGGGAATCTGAGGAGGGAGCGGAGAAAAGTGCCGTGGTAGAAAGAAATAATGCGATGCGATTGAAATATTTTTAAAAATCGATTTATTGCATTAACAAAGGAGAAAACCCATTTAATTGGGAAAAGGCGGAAGGAACTGTGGTGGGGCCGACCAATCGCAATCGCATCGGAGGTGGGGAGAGGTTTACAACTCTGAATATAAAAATTGCGATGCGATCGGGAGATCAGAGGAGCGGCTTGCGATCAATCGCATCGGAGTTTTGTAGTGGGGAGGGTTCGATCGGCGATGGGCTTTAAATGGTGCGATGCGATTGGGAGCAAGCTTTATATAAATGAATTTAAAACCAAAATTTGATTTTAAACCAAGGGAAAGGCCCTTTATTATATGCGGGTGGAAGTACTGTATGGTGGGCCCGGGGGTCAATCGCAATCGAAATATCGAAGGGGAGGAGGAATGCAACATATGTGAAACGCCGACGCGATTGGCCCGATCGAATTTGAGCCGTCGGATCACTGGGGAGAGATCAATGGTGGGGAGATCAATCGGAGGTTTGCCATCGAGGGAGCAGATCAGGAGATCAGAATAAGAGTTGCGATCGGGTAATCGGAGGGAGGGGTGCAATCGGAAGATCGGAGGAAGAGTTGCGATCGGGTAATCGGAGGGAGGGGTGTGATCGGAAGATCGGAGGAAGGACTCGCGTTTAATTGCATTGGAGTTTCATGCGATTGGAGTAATCGGGGGGGCACGTTAAAATATTACGATTTGCGATGGGATGGTTGGCGGGGTTTTATAATAAAACCTTTGAACTTTATATTATGATGTATGGTGGGGAAGTGGTTTGGGATCGGATTTAATATAATAATGCGATTTTATAATCAGAAAGGGGGAAAAGGGATTTTATTAAAGAAATATAAAACTTTAATAAAACAAAGTTTAAGGAAAAATGGGAAATAGGGGGTATATGAGGGTATATGGACTTTTACTTCACTTAAGCATAAATTTCAATCCAGAAGTCAGTTTTGAGAGTGTAGTATACCATTGGAAAGATCTTTCCGGGCTTCTTCTGTTGGATCTGCTTGGAAAATGATTTGACGATGAACATGCTGTGAAAAAATTCTCTGAAAGGCAGGGTGATGATCTTGTTAGAGATGATAGCTTCTGAATTGTGACTGAAAGGCAAAGTATTATGTTTTCACCTCAAAACATGGTTTTGAGGTGAAACTTGCATCAAACTGAATAAATGATATCTCTGATCTTCCTGGTGCTATGATTTTGAGTTTATTGACTTCCTCATGACCTTGCTGATCTTTATTTGACACTTGACTCATTAATTCGATCATGGTGAGGCCCTAGAAACTAATGAGACATGTCCTATGACCTACTGACATGATTTGAGAGTGAAAGAAACTTATGACCAAAGACCATAGAAAGGAGAATCAACAAGTGCCTCATGAGAGAAGACTGATGAAAACTCACTGCCATCAATGAATCCATGACCTAGCGGAACGGTGAAATTTATTCGGTATGAGACTCCTAATATGCAAATGCAAAAGAGCAATTTTGATCACTGATGGCAATATGACTAGACTGACACTAACAGGTTTCATTTACCCTCTTCTGCTTACTGATTGGGTTTCCAACATTGTTCCTGTCATGAAGAAACAAGGGACAATCAAAGTGTGCGTCGATTATCAGGATATAAATCTTGCTTGTCCAAAAGACAACTATCCAAATCCTTTTATCGACCAGATTATTGACGATTGTGACAGATGTGAAATATTTTCGTTCATGGATGGATTCTCTGGATACAATCAAATCAATAGCCACCCAAAGGACCAATATAAGACAAAATTCATCTGTCCCTGGGGTACATTTTATTATCGTAAACTCCCATTTGGTTTAAAGAACGTTGGGGCAACATTTCAGAGAGAAATGGATTATCCTTTCAATGACATCAAGCACATTGTTCAACCTTATCTAGACGATTTACCCGTGCATTCACGAAACTGGACTAATCACCTGATGCATTTGAGAGCTATCTTTATACGTTGCCGACACTACAAAATATGCCGCAATCCACACAAATATGTGTTTTGCATTGGTTCTGGTCATTTTCTTTGATTTATCGTCTCAAAAGAAGGAATTCGAATCGACCCACTAAAGGTCCAGGCCATTCTTGATTTTCCTGCGCCATCAAATTTAATTCAGTTACAGAAACTTCAAGGAAAGGCTAACCTCCTAAGGAGGTTCATACCCAACTACGCCTAAATGGCTAAAGGATTTACTCTTCTCTTGAAAAATGGGATTCCCTTCCATTGGGATAAGGTTGCACAAGATTACTTTAATGTTGTCAAGGATACACTTGTCTGGGCGTCATTAATGTATCCCCCTAATTATCAGAGTGATTATTTATTATATATTTTCGTGGCATATATGACCATTGCTATGGTATTGGTCCAAGAATAAGATGGGATAGAACACCCAATATATTGTTTGAGTCATAATCTCAATGATACAGAAGTGAAGTATTCATACGTCGAAAAGCTCACCTTGGCGGTCGTTCAAGCTGTCCAAATATTTCGCCATTATATCTTGTTCCAGAATACCATTTTCATTTCGGATTGCAACCCCATGACATACATTCTATCAGGCCAATTGTTGGGGGGGAATATTCAAAATGGATTGTAATTTTACAGGAATTTGATTTGGAATTCATCAAATCCAAGTCAAAGAAGTCTTTATTTTTGGCTGAGCTTCTCTATGACCTTCCCTCTGATAGTACTGCTACTACATTGAAACCATCATTTCCCTATGAGTCTCTATTTCTGATCAGATCATTTGATCCTTGGTATGGGGATTTTATCATTTATCTCCAAACCCATACTTTTCGGCCCGATACCTCTCACTCTTAACAACAACATATTATATACCAAGCCAATGATTATCTGATATTCGGTGATACACTTTATCATCGTGGTGTCGATACGATTTTAAGGAGGTGCCTCACTCATGAGGAGGCCAAAAAGGTGTTAAATTATTGTCATGTTGGGGATTGTGGTGGACACTTGTCTGGATATGCTACCACGCAGAAGATACTCTGCGCCGGTTACTTTTGGCCTACCATATTTCACGGCTACATCCTCGCGGTCAGAAGTTGTCATGCGTGCCAGATATTTGATCGTAAAATCCGCAAACTTCCAACGTCGATGCATCCTTTTATCGTTGTGGGACCTTTTTAAAAATGGGACATTGACTTCATGACCTGCAACCCTCGTTCGTCTGGGGGGCATGGTTATATTATTTTCGCAATAGACTACTTTACCAAGTGGACCGAAGTGATGCCTAAATTCAATAACACAGGCGAAACAGATGCATTATTATTTTTCAATCATGTCATCTCACGATTTGGTGTTCCACAAGCTATAATCACAAATCATGGTAAGAAATTTTGCAATCACATGATGAATAATTTGACTGCCAAATTAGGACTGTCGCATGATAGTTCTACTCCTTATTATCCAC
This sequence comes from Pinus albicaulis, assembly GCA_034641835.2. Taxonomy (NCBI): domain Eukaryota; kingdom Viridiplantae; phylum Streptophyta; class Pinopsida; order Pinales; family Pinaceae; genus Pinus; species Pinus albicaulis. Next base: position 345,394,110 of record CM076581.1, on the reverse strand, counting down.
AATCCAATGGACAACTTGAGGCTATTAACAAGGTTCTTAAACGAATGCTTCAATGAATGATATGAGTTCATAAACGAAATTGGAATTTAACCCTGTACTCAACTTTTTGGGCATACCGAACCTCGGTGAGAAATGCAACCGGATTTACCCCCTTTCAATTAGTGTATGGTCTGGAAGCTATCTTACCTATGCAATGTAAAATATCGTTGTTAAAACTCGTTGTTGACTTGTTACCTGACACCTCTACTGAAGAAGTGCGTTTTTTTAACCTCATCCATCTTGACGAAACGCTTTGTTGAGCCGCATTGGCCAACGAAGTGCATAAGAGACGAATTAAGGCGCAATACGACCAACATGTCTAGCCTCGCATCTTCGCAGAGGGTGACCTGGTCTTACTTTATGATCAGGAAGATGACGTAATAGGTACAGGAAAATTTGAGCCATTATGGCATGGCCCTATATTGGCAAAAGAGTTCTTGCTAAGGGTGCCTACAACTTAGTAGATTAGGATGGAATTCCATTGGCACAACCCCGAAATGGGTTGTATGTCAAACATTACTATGCTTAAACATGAGCGTAGTAAAAGTTTGTATTATATTGCATATATGCTTTTGATTTGCATTTACTATCTTAGTTTGTTTTTCTATATTTTTCTTGAAGTTAGTAATACACTTTACATTTAATCGCAGATGTCTGAATATTTGGAACCATTCATTGGGTATGCTGATAGTGCTAGTCGTAGTACGCAGAATATATCCTTTATAGCATGGGCCATTTTTTCTCCAAGCGACGAGTTAGTGAGTTTTCAGGGGCTTGTATCGGTCGATCTAGAAACAATATCATTGAGTATAGCATGTTGATCGAACTTCTCTTTGATGCCATTTTATTTTGTATTAACCGCATCATCATTAGGTTAGACTCACAATTTGTTGTACTGCAACTTACTAGCGTTTATACTATCAGATATCCAACACTGCATCGTATGTTCCTAAGAGTTTTACTTTTGGAAATGCATTTTGATTTCATTCAATATCAACACATTTTCAAAAATTTGAACTCATTAACTGATTCCTTAGAAAATATGTTTTAAATAGACATTTGCAACACATGTAAAGACATATTTTTAATTCACATTACATAATTGAATAGGTTTGTGCAATAAACATAAGAAAACACTGAAAACAAATAGATAGATAGTTATAGGTTTTTACAAAAAAATTTCCCAATACACATTGGTCACCTGACCTCAAAATGTATGCAAAATTTCAAAGTAAACTAGTGATGCTCATGATAACAAGCTACTGATCTAGCTATCGTACGCAATAAACACATCTACCGGTTAGGAACGCTAATAGTATGGTGCCACAGTATCATAGGAATCTCTTTGATTTGACAATTTGGAATCCCAAGAGTCAGTCCCTCCACGTGCTAATGTAGCTCAGCAAGGGTCTTGGTCATATGTAAATCCCGAAGGACTTCTCTCCCGACAGCCCTCTCTACTAGCTCATCTGCTCCCTGCTTTGGCTAACCCACTGGTTGAACTCAACCCACATTTGCATACATCAAAAATTTAGTTTAGTATCGAGAAACATCAAAATACAAACATTTATAAACCTTAGGAAAAATAAAAAACATGGTAAAAACATTCTTACCAATTGCACCCCATTGAGCGTTGTCTGGTAGAATCAAGTCTGGGTCTCCTCGGAAATCTACACCTGCATATGCATATTGATCTATGGCAATCATCTATCATCTAAATTAGGCGAAGAATGTAGTAGAGAATATGATGGTCGATTGACCAGCATGTCTAGATACCAATTCAACCCATCTCTACATCCGTGGAACTCTAGGGCCAGATATACCTAGTGTAACATGCTAGGGTTTCATCAATGGAATCCACTATAAGGAAAACGAAATCGGGATCGAGCCATAGTTGAAATTCTTCTTCCTTCCTCCCTTTGCCTTGGTCAACTGTTCTTTCATCTAAAAGAGAAAGAGGACAACTTCAACCCAGTTAAATATTGTTGGTTCTAAACATTCCAATGCATACTGCATGTATGATATGTTTGCCACATGTAGTGTAGCGGAACCCACAAGATTTGTGATAGTAAAAAGGATAGTCCTCAAAGGAAAATCACGTACATCACAAATGTTTATTTTACCATCCTTACTTGGTTTAGTCCCTGGATGGCAGTGTTGCAGTATGTAATCTCTCACTGCCTCTCCTCCAAAAGTAGATCCTGAAAGAGAAATGGGAGAACCTCGCCTCGATAATCTTGTGAGAAAACAAATGTCCTCCACTAATATTGGGACCACTTTGCCCCCAATGTGAAAATCTTGTATTATTGGATCCCATGAGCGAACAAGGAAATCCAATAGTTCCATTTTCTACCTCATACCCAACAACCTGAAGTACTTTAGCAACCCACAATCTCTGAGGGCTCTTACTGTACCCGGATCGTTAAGGGAAATCATGTTCTATTCTTCATGTTCTCTTTACCTCCATGTAATCATCATTTTGATCCAATTAATACCTGAAACACAATCATAAGATTCATGAGGATCCATTTCATGTAATAAACATGAGAAATTTTGGGCACACAACAAAAAAAAAGAATGAGAATTGTGCCCAACGCACCCCAGGTCAAGAGACAGAGCGTTGCAGTGCATCTGGACTTCAATTTTAGTGTACTGCAATGCACCTTTTGACATTCAAGGGTGCGTTGCCCTCTGGGCATAGTATATTTACCCTAATGGGGCTCAAAACCCTAAAAATTTACCATGAAATTCACAATAAATGATACTAAAAGAAAGGGAAGGTTCTTAGCTCCAACTTGGATCGAATGGCGAGAGAAATCGTCCACAAAATTTGTCGCAATAAACTGCTGAAGTTCGGGGGAAAAAACTGGTTCAGAGCTCCTAATTTTCAAATGGTAACTTTGGAATGGTAAAAATGAGTGGTAAAAACTCTTTTAATTAGTCAATTTGATTATTTTAAATCATATTTAATGTTGTGACTATGAAACTGGTATTTTTAATCTGTTTGATGGTTTTCTGAACAGGTTTTACAACTGATACAATAGATTAGTCATGCACACATATTCAAGAATGATTTGACCACAAAGCATACTTTTATCCTTATTTTTCAAGCTTTGATAAAAATTAAAAAGGACTTGAAGCGCACTTTTATCTCTTTTTCAAGCTTCAATAATGGCAAAAAAGGAACCCCTAGAGTCTTATTTTAGCTCTTTTCACACTCCGATAATGTGAAAATATTGTCGAGCACTTGTCTTTTCGAGCTCGTAAAAGCAAATGAAATGGAATCTACTCAATATAAGTTTAACCATTTTCCGAAATGAGATAGATAATTTACGAAAAAGGAAAACCTTAGTCGAACATGGCTAAGAGGTTTTCTCAGGTATCATTTTACACTTTTTCGGACCTTAGCGACAAATTTACGAAAATGGAATCATAGAGTTTTCTTTCGTCCTCTTTTTCAAACTCTCTAAACATGAAAAAGGACCACGCTGTCACTGTTGTTAGGCTCGTTAAAACATATAATACTGACGGACTTGTTGATCATGGCAAGATTCGAGTTTCACTTATCTCTAGACTCGTTAAATTATTAAATAGCGATGGATTCACCCAAAGGGTTGAATTATAGATCAAGCATATGTTACCCTCCTCAAGCTTCTTAAAAAATAAAGAGGTATTGGTTGACAAATGACCAGGGAAAATTTGGGAAAAAGAACATAACACTTTATGGTAGTAGATCGCTCTTGAACATGACACTTTCACTCCATCATCATGACTTTTGGGTTGGGTAATATTATTGACAGTTCATCATACCTATGGTTCATCATACCTTCATTTTAGTTGTGGGTCAATGCTGCCAACTCATCTCAGTGTCGCTGATATGTTCAAGAGAAGTCATCCAATAAAATCCTCATACTTCTGCAATACTCATAAACCTTCAATTTCATGACAGTCAACCCTGAACATTGCTATATCAAGTCACATTTTGTCTTTGAAATCAGTAACTATCGTTTCGCGATAAAGTGGCTTCCTTTCAACATCAACTCATCATCTAAGAAGTTTACTTAGAAAAATCTTCCAATACCCTGAGGCTTGTTACATCATCAAAAAGTTTCTCGCTTCCGTACCTTTGACCGAAATATTTTGTTTGGCATTCAACACCAAATCATTTATTCACGCCTTGCAAATTTTAATGCAGTACCTTGAGAGCCATTGACATCAATGGTGTTTTTCTCACGTCTGTTAACAACTCACATCATTGGTCGGTAATAAGATGATGTCTTCCCATGTTCGACTTCAAATAATATATTCGCATGGTTAGACTTGTACCTGAATGATTGAGTGAACGAGATAAGAAGACCTTGGATCTAGTTTCATTCATCTAGGGCTGCGATTTCAGGATTGTTGTACACATCATCTGTATGAAGTATTTACATACAGATCGTCATCCGAACATGGGAATATATCTTTACGCATGTACATATTTGGCAACATTCCAATGTAGATGACTTTCTAAATTATGTACATGTTATTAGATAGTTTAAGTGATGAGAATGGGAATGCCTCCCTCAGCAATTCATGATCAAGGTGAAATATATCATGATGCAATGTATTGCAAGATTGATGCAGGTCACCATCTGCTTCGGTTCCGACTCATCACATCGTAAAACATCTCATCCAAATACTATTATTATTTTGACTTCATGCTTTAGGGGGCAGCTATTATAGGTCAATTTGGGCATCATCCTCCAAGACCTGGTCAAACTGGATATCATCCCCAGGACCAATGAAATTGGGTCTATCATCCCCTTATATTTCAGTTGCTATATGCCCTAAGTGAAGAAAATTTCATTCATGGATTCTATTGTTAGATTTCCAAGGTTTTAAGTATATATTATATGACCCAATGACTCACCAACACTCATCTACAAGGGACTAACTATGTTTCAATGCCAATTCCTCCATGCAAGGGTGCATTGCAGTGCACTTCCTAACACTCAAGGGTGCGTTGGTCACCTGGGAGCGGAATTATCATTGTTGCGAGAATTTCCCAGGGCTAGTGCCTTCTAGAAGAGTCCATAGGTGTCAAAATTCGAATCCAAGTGTCCATCTAACACATTTGAACTTGGAAACATGTCTTGCCTATTATTAGAAATTCATTCATTAAGAAACTACCATCAGTTTCCTTATAAGTTAAGAATTCATCCTAGTGATATGGAGGAAGAATTTTGTGCAAAGTTATGTTGGATTCTCATTTGATAAGAGAGTGAAAGTACTGATATGTTGCTGACATGGTGTTGGATGTGATGAGGTTGGAATGAAGTTGGAGCAGGTTGACAAAAAATCGATCCATTGGTTGTAATCTTCTCCTCCTACTCTTTAATAAATATTTTTGTTCATTTTTCCATACATATGTCTCTATTTATTATGCGATGTATTATTTAATGATGTATGTATTTTAGATCAAATCAGTTTGATTTGACTAAGATAAGTAGATACTTGTATAATGCATGTTGTTTGATGTTCTCTGTTTGTGTTTGCAAGAATCAATCTAGTGACTTGAGTTGGATTGAGAGCGACGACAACAATGACAGAAGGAGAAGGAGAAGGGAAAGAATCACAAGTAGGCTCCTTTCCCATTTGTTATATTTTCTTGTTTTAGAGAAAATAATAGTTATTCTTTCCTCTATTTTTCTAAGTGATAAACACCACACTTAGGGAATTTGGTTTATCCGTAGATCACAATTACGTATAACATATGTATTTGCAAACATCCACTATACTTTAGCACTAGATGTTTCTTAGAGTCCTTGATACCCAACTTCATGTGGAAAATATGAAAGATATTTATGAACTCTGGCACCTCTTGGTCCCTTTACTGTCGTAGTGTGGTCCATTTTATATATTTGTCTTTGTAGCTTCCAATAGGGTGATATTATTCCTTAACAACATCCTTAAAATATTTTGAAGAGAGTGTGACTGAAAATAGTGAAGACTCTTATGTGGCCCTTTTCTCACAGTATGTTTCCTACCAGTCCCTGACGTGAGGGGTGGCTTTAAGCAGTGAAAAAGTAATATTTTCTGTATCAGAAAAATTATGGACCGAAAAATAACATTCCAACATATTTAACCATTTGTCTACAACATCTGCATCTATTTTACCTTTGAATACATGAATATGTACCTTAAAGGGAGAGACACCTCCAAAGTGACTGTTGGATGAAGATGCACCACCTATTGTTAACCATCGAAGTATCTCAGAAAATTTATCCATCATTTCATTCCTCTTTCACTTGAGGGATTCTTTGAGCAATAATTTGAAAGGACCTCTTGCTCCCTCTCCCTTCTTTTGTTTCGCCATGGGAGGTGTTGAGAGTTCTAATTGGCGAATTAAAGCTCTTAATATTTAATTTTCAATCCGAGAGTCATAAACATGAGTTGTACTATGTGTTGGTTAAGCTTAATGGTCATAGTATATACCTTTCCCTAATAATGGTCGTTAAGTACTGAATAAAAACACTCTTCTATCATTTAAGTGAACTAGCACTCACATCGCTCTCATAAAAGAATTATTCACTCTAACATAAGAAAACATTTTAACTCAACACAAATTATTCTAAATTTCTACAATCGAAAGACAAAACTACTGAAATCAAAGGCTTGATGAAAACCAATTTAAGTACAATTCTTTATATAAAACATTTTCAAAGCAGGAAATTCAAACTCTAATTATTCAAAAGGTAGAGATAAGCGATCATCAAAACCTAATATCTAAGAAATGAAAATGTAATGTTGCATCTTGGAACGAAAACCAAAATTAATCCTTAAACTATCATACACATTCAATCTATCTGATCTATTCTTGCTCAGAAATAAAATGTATTAAAAACCACACTTAAACTACCACAAAACTATTTTTGGAAATAATGCAAATCAATCTATCAATGTCTAAAAGAGAACAAAATACATAACAGAATCATATTGTATTTGTAAAAAAAAATGAATTTTTGTCACACTGCTATCAATCCCCATGCTATTATACTTGGAATGGAGATCAAACTTACTCTATTTGTTCAGGAATAAAAAATAGATTCTTTTAGGATATCTTAATGTCTCAAATTAAATCATACTAATGATGCTTAAAATTAATGAAAATCAATCTGAGATGCTGGAAATGAATATTAAAATTGAAATTACCTATAGCCTTTAAATGGAACCATGCATTGATCAAATCAATCAATAGAAAATTTTCAACATTAAATCACCCTACCTAAATGCAAGAAACAAACCGTATTGTTTGATATCAAACCCACACAATTTTGGATAGGATCAGGATGTTTCTATAAAAATATCAAGAAATATACACACATGATCTATTACTACCACCCACAAGCACAATTAATATATATATATATATATATATATATATATATGTGTGTGTGTGTGTGTGTGTGTGTGTGTGTGTGTGTGTATCAACAAAACTCACTCATCCAACCATACTTCGAATTGAAAATTAATCATTGAATACAATTTTGTTCAAACTCTTGTTGTGTGTTGTGATCTCATCTCATAGTGCGCTTCATAAGGGATCATTGAATACTCTAGTGACGAATAGATGGATTCAAATTTTCCATAGGAAACAGAGCATGGATTTGTGCACAATTTATGTGATTAATAGCAACATATAAATTCAGATCTAGTTTTTCAATTGATGAGTGAAATTCTTACAATGATAAAAACACCCGGAAATCAATTATATACCTCACGCAATGACATGGACGAAACTCACATTAACTAAATAAACAGGTTGATTCTATGAATTTATCGCACAACTATCTATTTTAACTAATAATGAAGCATGATCCCAGATGGTGGTGGGCCCTACCACACTTGGGCAAGCTTAAAACTACTTACAATAAAGAAAGGATTAAAATACTTAAATCAAAGACTCACAAAGAACCATAACTCGCATTGATCTGAATTAAATCATACCCATAATATATTACTGGAACAGAGTCTTCAAAATACACAGTAAACTTCTTATAATTATATTCCACAACAGATAATCTCCAATGCCCCCAAATCAATATTCGCTTTTATAGCAGCAATGCTGCCTAGATTAAGATGGATCGACTGTGAAAAAAATTTAGGATCATGGTTAATATAAATTAGTTAAAATCATAACAGAAGATTTAATTTCCTATTTGAGTTAGTGCGATCCTGACTTCTGGAAGAATTTGAACATTGTATAGTTGGCTAAGGTGTTTTCCTCTTACTTGATCTAACCACCATAGTTCCAATCATTTGTTGGCAAGAAGCAATTGAAAAAATAATTGGTGGATAACCTTCTGCGGTCTTTTGATGTAGAAGCATGCCACCCACTCCATCATTGCTTATGAAAGGCTCGTTGACATGGCCTCCAGAAAAAAATATGATGTTCCATAAATCGATTTCGCTCATGTAAACAGTAATCTCACATTTTCCATTTCTCTAAAGATAACCGTGGAAAATTGAATCTTGTATATTCCATGCTTGAGGGGCTAACATCAGTGAGCACTTGAGGGTGAAATAAGAACCCACTCCCAAAAGAAATGCTAAAGAAATTTAGGCTTCCATCCTTGGTACAAGAAAGGAGGACTAGACCTTGTGCCAGAAGAGAAAATGTTCAGAATTGCATAGTTGTAGTAGGAGCTTTGCACTTAACACCACTATGATTTATGTAGGTTGGGGGAAGTGCTCCATTGTGAGAATTTAATTTGATACTATGAATACAACCCTGGAAGTCACCAAAAAATATGAATTGACATGTATGATTTGTTTTAATTGCAGTAACATTGATCTCTAAGGAAAGTTTTCTCATCAATCTGCCAGTACTGAAGTTGATCACAGTTATCTCCTTGTTTATGTTTCCTACCAGAAGGAATTTTTTATTTACAGGATGAAATCAGATACATAACTTAAGAGTAGTTCCATATGCAATCACGGATGCGATGCCCTTATCCTATGTCTCATACTCTTATACTCTTATCCATTTCCGAGGAATAGATATATTGATTATTCGATGAAAAATCAAAATCTGTAGCATCCTTTGAATGTCCTTTTAGCTGGTGGAGTATAGAAGGTGGAACTTGTTTTATTAGGTGGCTCTTTGCGTTGCAAGTGAGGTCGATAATTCATGAATGGCACTTTGGAAATAAATCCACTTTCTTTCTCAATGTGATTTCAAAAGAAGAGATCTTCATGATGGCAATTGTTGCATAACCCATGACCACATTATCTCTCGAATGTCCAATTGAATAATTTGACAAGCCTTGCAATATGCATTGTTACTGAAGGGAAACATCGAAGTAGATGAATCTGCACTCAAATATGGTTTTGCTTCATGCATGAATCCGTACTCAAATACACTTTGAGAAGCATTCCAACACTGTTGGTGCTAGACTTATTCACCTACCACCAGGAAAGCATGTTATTAATGATACTGTTACACAAAACAATCATCAAATTAAATAATAACAAGAATTTATAAATTAATAGCTATTGTCTCTAAATGCCTCTAAACATCAACATAAAAAGACAAAAACACTAGGTACAAGCATATAATTATGTGATAAATATCGTGAAAATTTGGGCAAAAATGCAGCTCAACATCCCCCATGCTGAAATTATTGGACGTCCTCGTGCAAGCCAAAAATTTAAACTATAAAACTATGAAAGAAGGTAGGGGAAATGTTTGAAGATCATGCTTTCGATAAGTGTGCCATCAAATATTTCAACAAGCAAGGATGAACATTCCTAATATTGTAATGCCTTCATTAGCCTGCAACATAACTATTATAATGCCAACCAAAATCACGTTATAGTTCTAATGAAAGTATCAATTGTAGGAATGATAAAACGAGATCAAGTACCGAAAGTAGACATTATAGAGAAAAGAGTGTTTCACATACATGTTACCTTGTCCCAAATGAATTCCCTGTTTTGTTTATGCCCAAAGTCTTATGATAAAAATTAAATTTTGTTGAAAAGGTGCAACTTCAAAAATACTACCACGGGTTTCAAGCACCTAATATAGCAATCCTGTACCTAGGTTATGTAGCACATATTTAGAGGCAACCACCATCAATACACATTGCTGCCAATTAACGCCTTGTGAAGAAACATCATTGAGCATTTCATCACTCTAATCAAAATGAGTTATATTTCCAGAAAAGGAAATAAAAATAAAGTAATATGACACTTCCCTGGACTAATCAACAACCTTTTTATTGAGCACTCTAAATTTTGTTTTCATCCATATTCAAAACCAAATTTCCGCTTAATTTAGTATAAAGAATTACCTTCACTAAGGGTACCACATCATTAAAGATTCTTGTTTTTTTTTTTCTTGAAAAGTAGAACTCAAAGAATTATGTTCAAATCATCTTAAAATCATTGTCCAAGAAAAAGGACGAGTTTTAGGGAAAGAGAAGGATAACCAATAAAATCATATTATGCAGTTAACTTTAATACCACAGACATGGCCCTACTACTCGCAGATGTCCATAACCTTCGCAGAGATGTATTTTGACCCATCGAAATGTCTGTCTCCCACTTACTAGGCATGTATTCAGAGTTAGCTTATTTGAACTTTAGATGAAGGCCACCGACCTGGCTTGGTAAAAAGATGATGGTAGTGCCACTCACAAGAAGTAACATGGATGAACAGGTCAGCTCGTGATGAGACTTCCTGTCTTCCAACTTTTAGGTTGAAAGCCATTACTCTGGCTTAGTGACCAGGAGCAGTAATGTCATGCATGCTAGGTCTCATGATTGTGGTAGGTCGGCTCATCACAAGACCTCCTATCCTCCCCAAAATATTTTCTAAACTCTAATTATGATTAACCTTAATGGTTACTTAAAAAGTGGGGAGACATATCTACTCCTTAAGAGTACAGGATGGCGTGAAATTTTTTTAATGACTAATCATTACTGGCTAGTTCCTCTACCCTAAAGACTTATTAAATATATCCCAGACAATGACTAAAATATTCTTTGAGTTAATAATGCTAGTGTTCTTATAAATATCTCATTATGATATTTACAAGAGTGATCTACCATAGGGGGTTTCCCAATAGTGCCTTCTAAGGGAAACTAAAAATACATATCTTAGATGAAAACTTATTAGAGTGATTAATCCTGGATACTTTTGAGAAATCATGAGGTATTAGAGTGAGTCATACTCAAAAAGATGTGTCACAGATGTATGTGTTAACAACAAATGTGGATCAAAAGAAGTTTCAAATGCTATACTTGGAAAATCAAAATCCTAATAGAAATATAACAACTTTATTAATTTATTCTCCTACCCTACTTTACCGTAAGAGGCGAAAAACTCCCTTTTAAGTATAGGAGTATTTCCAATGAAGCCATGTGCGTAAAAAAATGTTGATTATACTCACACTTAGTTTTAAAGAATAGACTTCAAGACATACCAAAGCATGAGAAACTAGTTTCTTCAATTGATATGGTACCAAGAGTTTGTGAATGATGAGGAAATAAGATGGCTTGATGACTGCTCGAAATCAGGATTCAATGGAATCCACATATTTAGGATTCTCCAACTGATGCAAATATTCCACAGTTTGATAGTCACTATCATGGAGACACAAAGCATCTCGTGAAAGACAAAAGATAAATCCCTCAAGTTCAGGCTCAAATATTTGATTTTAAAATTGACATGAATGGTTGAGAGATATTATAGGGTTTTGAGTTTCAACAACATTTATAGAACAAGTTCCAATGAAAGATTACTCCTTTGGTATTCTTTGAATTACATCTTCTTGGGGTGAATTTTCTGCGGTAATGGGGGGAGTTTCCAAATTCATTCCCTTCCCCAACATGGAAGGTGTAACATTTTGTTCAATAGGGGAATCAATGGGAAGAATAGGTGGTTAAAATTGTTGTGCAACCTGATGTTTTAGATTAGGGTTTTGGTTAATTCTTGGACTAAGGTTTGGATTTGGATTGGGATTAGGCTTTGGACTAGGGTTAGGTATAGGTTTTAATTTATAATTAAGGTTAGGTCTATGGTACGGATTAGGTTTTGGACTAGGACTAGGGTATGGATTAGGGCTAGGGTAAGGTTGCACATGTGGCTGGGACCATGGAGGAGGATAACTTAATGGTGCATTGGAAAGAAATTTTGGTTATTGTTGGTGCTCATATGATTTAATTTGCATGGGATATTTCCCTAGAGAGAAGGATCCAAATGTTTCTTGAGGCCATGGAGATATCTGGCTCAAGGATGAGGGTCAAGGAGAGGGCCACTATGGCCATGAAATAGGATATTCAATTGAAGGAGGATCAAAATTTTTCCATGAAGCTGCAGGATTATAACCATGTTAAGGAAATTTCTCGGGAAAATAAGCATTATTCCAAGTATAAAATTATAATGGGTTTTGAGTTATACTTGGTATTTGATTTGATTCCTTACTTGATTTCTTGAGTACCTATAGTAATCCTGGTAGTGATGGGAAACATTCTATTGAATGATCCTCCTCGCAAAATTTGAAAAATTTCAGACCGCTAAGTGGGCACTTTCCAAGGAAGTGCTTCTTTCTACAGTTGGCACAAAGGATAAGTAGTAGTTCTTCATCCTTCTTTTGTTCCTGCAAATCATCCAATTTCGAAATCAAATATTTAATAATATTGAATTTACGTTCAAGCAAGGTGTTACATTCTTATTTTTTTAATTCCTCATTGGATGAGTTGTCGGTCTCTGTAGAAGCATAAAACTCCTCATTGAATGATTCCTCAAAATACCATTTTCTTTTTCTCAACAAGCCAACTGGTATTTCTTTCATCACATGGATTAATACACAAGGGTTCTTACAGCGCCCCAAAAATGATATAATGTTGAAGATTGGATTCTGAAGATAAATGAATTTAAAAGCTATTCGCTGAAATAAATCTCACAACACTTGCATAAAAAATAAATTTGCATAAAAGGAAGGGAATGACGTGTTGGGGAAAATGTTGAATCAAATAAATATTTTATCTATTGAAAGCAAAACAATTTGGAAATTAAATTTCTCATAAAATATTTCGGACTATTCTAAGGCCTACTTCTACTTTTACACATAAAGAAAAGGAAAATAAAGTTCATAGATATGCAACAACGGTCAGAATTTGGAGCAACCCCACAAAAGTGGATGCGTGGATCTTCACTCACGTCTTACCATACACTCTCCACCCTTTGACATCTTGCAATACCCTTGAAATTATATAATAATAATTTTACCTGAACCAAAATACAACTCCCCGACAACGACGCCAAAATGTTGAGAGTTTTAATTGATGAATTAAAGCTATTAATATTTAATTTTCAATTCGGGATTCATAAACACGATTTGTATTTCCAGTTTAATGGTCAGAGTATATAAATTTCCTTAATTATGGTCTTTAAGTGCGGAATAAAAACACTAGTTTATCATTTAAGTGAACTAGCACTCATATTTCTCTCATAAAAGAATTCTTCACTCTAACATAAGCAATCAATTTTTCTCAACACTAATTATTCTAAATTTATACAATCTAAAGACAAATCAAAGGCTTGATGAAAACCAATTTAAGTACAATTATTGAAATAAAACATTTTCAAAGCAGGAAATTCAAACTCTAATTATTCAAAAGACAGAGATAAGCGATCACCAAAAACTAATATCTAAGAAATCAAAATGTAATGTTGTGGCTTGGAATGAAAACCAAAATTAATCCTTAAACTATCATACCCATTCAATCTAACTGATCTATTCTTGCTCATAAATAAAATGTATTAAAAACCACACTTAAACTACCACAAAACTAGTTTTGGAAATAATGAAAATGGGTCTATCAATGTCTAAAAGAGAACGAAATCTATACAGGAATCATACTGTATTTGTAAAAAAAATTGAATTCTTGTCACACTGCTATCAATCCATATGCTATTATACTTGGAATGGAAATCAAACTTACTCTATTTGTTCAGGAATAAAAACTAGATTCTTTTAGGATATCTTAATGTCTCAAATTAAATCATACCGACGATGCTTAAAACTAATGAAAATAAATCTGAGATGCTGGAAATGAATATTTAAATTGAAATCACCTGTAGCCTTTAAATGGAACCATGCATTGATCAACTCAATCAACGGAAAATTTCCGGCATTAAATCACCCTACCTAAATGCAAGAAACAAACCATATTGTTTGATATCAGACCCACACAACTTTAGATAGGATCACGATGTTTCTATAAAAATATCAAGAAATACGCACACATGATCTATTACTACCACTCACAAGCACAATAAAACTATATGTATATGTATATCCGCAAAACTCACTCATCCAACCATACTTTGAATTGCAAATTAACTATTGAATACAATTCTGTTCAAACTCTCGTTGTGCGTTATGATCTCATCTTAGAGTGCGCTTCATAAGGGGTGATTGAATACTCTAGTGATGAATAGATGGATTCGGATTTTCCAAGGGAAACAGAGCATGGATCTACACGTGATTTATGTGATTAATAGAAACATATAAATTCAGAACCAGTTTGTCAATTGACGAGTGCAATTCTTACAATGATAAAAACACCCGGAAATCAATTATATACCTCACGCAATGACATGGAGGAAACTCGCATTAACTAAATAAACAAGTTGATTCTATGAATTGATCACACAACTATCTATTTTAACTAATAATTAAGCTTGATCCCATATGGTGGTGGGCCCTACCACACCTGGGAAAGCTTAAAACTACTTACAATAAAGAAAGGATTAAAATAGTTAAATCAAAGACTCACAGTGATATCCATAACTCACACTGATCTAAATAAAATCACACCCATAATTTATTACTATAACTGAGTCTTCAAAATACACAGTAAACTGCTTATAATTATATTCCACAATAAATAATCTCCAATGCCCCCAAATCAATATACAACAATTGCTTTTATAGCAGCAATGCTGCCCAGAGTAAGATGGATTGAATATGTACAGAATTTAGGATTATGGTTAATATAAATTAGTTAAAATCATAACATAATATCTTATTTCCTATTTGAGTTAGTGTGATTCTAACTTCTGGAAGAATTTGACCATCGAATAGCTGGCTGAAGTATTTTCCTCTTACTCGATCTCAACACCATAGTTCCAATAATTTGTTGGCAAGAAGCAATTGCAAAAACAACTGGTGGATAACCTTCTACAGTCTTGTAATGTAGAATCATTTCATGCACTCCATCATCGCTTATGAAAGGCTCATTGACATGGCCTCTAGAAAAAAATATGATGTTTCATCAATCGATTTCGCTCATGTAAAAAGTAAGCTCACATTTTCCATTTCTCTAAAGATAGCTATGGAAAAATGAAGCTTATATATTCCATGCTTGAGGGGCTAACATCAGTGAGAACCTGAGGGTGAAATAAGCACCCACACCCCAAAGAAACGCTGAAGAAATATAGGCTTCCATCTTTGGTACAAGAAAGGAGAACTGGACCTTGTGCCAGAAGAGAAAATGTTCGGAACTGCACAGTTGTAGTAGGAGCTTTGCGCTTAACACCACTATGATTTACGTGGGTTCGAGGAAGTGCTCCAGTATGAGAATTTACTTTGATAATATGAATGCAACCTCAGAAGTCACCAAAAAATATGAATTGACCTATATGATCTGTGTTAATTGCAGTAACCTCGGTCTCTAAGGCAAGTTTTCTCATCAATCTGCCAGCACTGAAGTTGATCACAACTATCTCCTTATTTACGTTTCCTACCAGAAGGAAGTTGTTATTTACAGGATGAAATCGGATACACAACTAAAGAGTAGTGCCATATAAAATCACGGATGTGATGTCCTTCTCCTATGTCCCATACCCTTATACCCTTATCCATTGGCGAGGAATAGATATATTGATTGTTCGATGAAATGTAAAAATCTGTAACATCCTTTGAATGTCCTTTTAGCTGGTGGAGTATAGAAGGTGAACCTTTTTTTATTAGGTGGCTCATTGCATTGAAAGTGAGATCGATAATTCATGAATGGAACTTTGGAAATAAATCCACTTTCTTTCCGGCTGTGATTTCAAAAGCACAGATCTTCATGATGCATTTGTTGCATAACCCATGACCACATTATCTCTTGAATGTCCAATTGAATAATTTGACAAGCCTTGCAATGTGTACTGTTACTAAAGGGCGACATCGAAGTAGATGAATCTGCACTCAAATATGGTTCTGGTTCGTGCATGAATCTGTACTCAAATACACATCGAGAATCATTCTAGCACTGTTGGTGCTAGCTGACTTATTGACCTGCCACAAGGAAATCATGTTATTAATGATATTATTACACAAAACACTCATCAAATTAACTAATAACAAGAATTTATAAATTAATAGCTATTGTCTCTAAATGCCTCTTATCATCAACTTAAAAGGACAAAAACACTAGGTACAAGCATATAATTATGTGATAAATATCATGAAAATTTGGGCAAAAATGCAGCTCAACAGGAGGTCGTCAGGGTTGAGGAGGATGTTCTTGCATGTGTTTAAGTAGTTCAATTCCCAACTCCTTATATGTCGACCTTGTTGGGGACATGAAAAAATACAAAGAAAGAGAAACTTGCTCTGATACCACTGATCTAGGTTTAGGAAGGAATGAAATGAAATATAGATTTAAAGAAAACATAAATATACAATGAAACTGAACTTCAATTAATGAATAGAAAATGTTGAAAATTTTTACGTGTAGAATGAAAGCAAACTAGCCCGGACAGAAGTAGCTTATCTATGAGAAGAGATGTGATGGCTACATGCCTTCTGAACTGTGTTACAATGAGGATCTCAAGAATTTTTATCATGAATAACAATGAGAAACCCTAAACATCCCAAAACCTATCCCTAGGAGGTGAAGCGCCAAAATATTATGGCCGTCGATGGGGTTAGTTGGAACTTCAACTTCCTGGAGTAGTAATTTTGGCATACAACCTCCATTTGGTATGCAAGATATAATTTTATAAAGGTTTATTTGAGGACATCAACTTTCAACTATAAGCATAGTATTAAACTTATGTTTTCTAGTTTCCCCAAAAAATGTTGTTTAGGGCCTCAAAACGACTCTCAAAGTTCAAGACCCAAAAAACTGCCAAAAAATTAAGCGCGCTTCAGCCAGAGGCGTTCTGGGATGGGTGGCCTCCCGAAAAGTCCTGGTTACCGAGTGAAAGCCCTGGAAGTGATGATTGATGCTATGTGATTCATTTCATTAGTTTCAATCCCATTTCTTCACCCCTGTCAGCATCACCCTATGCAATGAGTGTTAAGTGGAATATTCAAAAATCATGATAAATTAGTCAGTTACGACTACATCTCATAGAAATTTCCATAGATGAATGACTTACTTAACGCAATTGAATCCCAAAAATATATCTAATATAATACACTACGAAAACCCCTCATAATTAAATAGAAAACTATTGAAATAGAAAGTTGTGCTGAAAAATAAGAAACTGGTAGAAAACAATGTTGGGGTCCAAGTGGAATAGGCAGGTGGACACCAATATTCACTTGGATCAGGAGATTTCATTTTTCCATTTGTCTCCTCTTGGATAATATTCCTCTTTTTTGTGACAGGGTGGCTCCGAGTTCCATGGGAGGGAAGTGTGCAATCCTTAATTATATGCCCCATCTTATGGCACCTTATAAAACATAATGAAATCCCCTCATAGTCTATAATGAGTAAGTGGTAGTAACCCAAACACCCAATTTCCAACTTCGCTACCAAACCTTCTTGAGTATCCAAGTTTAGAAAAATATGTGCCATAGTCATCACACTTTCATCAGGAAGGACATGCCAGCATCTAGAAAATTCCCCAAATAATTTCCAATATCACGAAAGGATTCCCAAGACCAAAATTGCATTGGTAACCCTGGCATGCACACCCATATGGGTGCTTTCTCCATTACTTGTTATTTTGCATCAAAGAGAGGTGTTTGTCTCTTTCATAAAACTGGGTTTGAGTTTGTTGTCAAATTTCTTGCCAAAACATAAGGAACATGATGTCCATATTCAAAGAGGAAACTAAAGTAGCCCCTTGTTAAAAATGTGACTATCTTGAGGGGGTCAATATGCTTCCCCCACTCTTAGGCCACCCAATCCTAGAGCTTTAACATTAAAAAAATATCCCCTTTCTTGTCCTATAATGGCTAGGCCATCCTTCTTCTCTACCTCATGGATCGACTCAAAGTCGCCAAGAACCATTATGTATCCTCCCTTCTTGGATTTTTTCACACTAAATTTTCTTCCTTTTTGATTGCCCTTTGAACCCTAACCAACACCAATCCATGCCTCCTCGTAGATTTTTTTTAAATGGGTTCCTCTAAAACCCTACTTGTTGGCTAAACGTTTTTAGGGTCCCTAGAAATAGTCACTGCACAAAGTGATAAAACCTTTAAATCAACTTGTGTTAAGGCAACCACCTTCATTAAGTAAAATCACCTAATCCTTTGACACTACTAGATTTGCAAGAAATTCATCCAATGAAAACCCTTCTGAGAAAATTGACACTAGGTATGGAATGCCTAGTAAGACTGAGTTCGTGGTTGTTCCCAACGGGGCCGAATATTACTCCCAAACTAGCGACTGAACGTCCTTCCTACCATCAAAAGAAAGAGGACTTAGGAAAGAATCAAAACCCGTACCTCCATCTGAGCCAAAAATTATTTTCTCAAGTAATGAAAACGCCACTGGGAAAAATGACACATGGCCCCAATACAAATTTGAATTGGCCCCAACCCATACTTCTCCACAATTCGTCATAACAACGATAACTAGCTCTGATCAAACTTGGCAGTATTCTAGCAGGTTAGGAGAGTATTAAACTTGGATTTTGTCCATTATATTGTAGCAGCTAGCCTTTAGCCATAACCACATTCTATTTCACTTCCTATAACATATCTCCATTCTCCAAATGAAAGAGAAATTTTTCATGCGAGCTTTAAATTTTAAGGCATTTTGGAGTGGCGATTTTTTAGTATTTTTGGTATTTTTTAGAATTTGGAATACATTTTCTTTTAAATAATTTCTAAAATTGAAATCTAATTTTGTGATAATGAATTAATCTTTCCATGTGTGCCATATTAAATATTGCAACATGTTTTCTTGAAATCTTATTTTTTCATGGTATGTAAAATTTATTCTTTTAATCCTTCAAGATAACTTTGATATATGCATCTCTTGAATTTAAAATCTACCATTTAAGGAGGTTTTCAAGGTTTTTATGTAAATATAATCATTCTCTCACCCTCTTCAAATAATTTTCCCTGAATGATTTGATTCCCAATTAGATTAAGGCACTAGTCTATTAGGTGTTGATCAAACCCTGATTTGTATATTTTTCTCTTCTGTTGATAACTAGGGCTAGGGTGAAGTTAAATTTGCATTTTCATAAATTAAAAATTTCTTTGTTATTTCCCTATCAAAGAGATTTCATTTAATAAACTTGAAAAAGACAATATCTATCATTATTTGCATGTTAAAACCATAAAATAGGGTTGGAAATGTCGTATTTATTGTTGTTTTATGGATATTTCAACCATAAAATAAAATTATTTTCCCTCAATCTAGTCTACCCCTTTGATAGCCTTGTTCCTTTACTGATCCATCATTGATAACCTATCTTTTAGTGTGGCTATATGTTATTATGTGCCCTAAATTTGCACACCTTAAAAGCCCTAACTTATAACATAACTTTTTTGCATTAAATAGGTCTTAAGTAAGTGTACTTAGACTTTGGGAGCCCTTTATCTTAGCCTTTCTAGGCTCCGTTGATACCTTTTATTCAATCATAAGAGCTTGACTCACCATTAATATTTTATTTATTGAATATCCATAGTTGATTTTAATAGGAAAGACTCCCTTATCAGATTAATTTCACCACTAAATAGATAGAGAGAAGCCACTGAGGTGTTAGTGGTGGTTTATCTCTCGTTTCCATAAGACATAGATTACCTAGTGGGGTTTTCATTAGGTCTAGTATATTTTGTGGTAACAGGTCCATAATGGTGGTTTTGGGTATGGTTTTGTGGCTTGTGGTATTAGATCCCATGGATTACATGTGATGAAGTCTTTAAATTTCTTGGGGATCCTCCATTGTAATGTTCTAGAGTTGAGCAGAAGTGTCACTTCGCCGGACCAAGGGCGTTGGTTGTCTTGGCTACATTTTAGTTAAGAAATGGTTGCTTTTAAGCCAAAAGATAATAATAATTTTATTATTTAGTTGGTTTTCCCCTAATTTGGGTTTTACAGGGTAAAACATGATGTTAATATTTATGTGTATACTGTTGGTTTATTTCTCTCTTGTTTTTCACTAACACATGTCATTAAGCTTTGAACATGAAACTCAAGAGAACCAATTACACATGTTGTTTTTGTTGTATGCTTCTTTGTTAATGCTTCCAAAACAAAGATAATTTTAGCTTCATTAACCAATTTGAAATCATTATTCAAACTATTGATATAATAACTGAAGTAATTTCCCAACAAATAATGCAATCATGAAATCAAACTCACTATGCTCAAATAATCCATGTGCTAGAAATTCAAATATCCAAGCATTTAAGCATTGACCTTCTTATTATGGTATTTCTCATAATTTAAAAACACATTCTTCTTAATCCCAATGTGTTTTCTTTGTTTCCCAACAAGCTTTCAACATTTAGACATAAGCTAGCTCGATAGTTAATGGTAAAGGAGTAGCCCTAGGTTTTAGAAATTGAGTATTCTTCCTCCATGGTTTAAAATGTACCAACAACAGTTTCTTACTCCATGTTCTGCAATATGACTTTCATGTTTCCATTAAGCCCTCAAAACATAGCTCAGGTGTTATGAAAACAGATCCAAAAATAGAAGAAAAGAGAGATCAATGCCTTAGAAATAAGCCACTTTGAGGGGGCAACCTCCTTTACATTACATAAATGAACAATTCTTCAATGATACAAATGACAAAACCTCCTTTCTATATATAGGAGTCCATGGGGTCACAATATAATCTTAGCCAACCTAAGAATAATAATGTAAGGGCACAATAATAAAAATATGGGGGCTACATGGGTACAACAATAACAATAATTAGGCTACAATAACAACAATAAGGGGATACACTAGTATTATAGGGACCTAACATGCCCCTCTCCTTCAAACAAGTGTTGCCCTCAATGCTTAATTATTTATGGATGCTTCTGTTTAAAATTATCATCCTCCCATGTGGAATATTCAACAAGTAAGTTCTTCCACTTGCGAAGATACTCTGAAATTGATTGATTTGGTAGTTGTCAAGTTATTTTTTCTGTGATTGCTTCAGAATATCTCTCGCTGCGATGTTGATCTTCCTGTTGTTTCATTCAATTCTGCACCAAATTTAGGTTATCCTTTGTGAGTTGAAGAACTTGTTGTTGATGCTCGATGTGGTCTTACACTACTTTATCATCCATATTAGCTTTCATTTGATCCTTCAAACCGTCCAAATTATCCTCCATTTTTTCTTTTAAACCATCTATGTCATCTTTGATTTCTCTTTGTAAGATCGAAATTTGTTGCACTTGGTACTGTAATTTTGATATCTCATACTGCAATTCTTCCTCTTCATGCGTCATAGTAGAGATTTATGAGGGCTTAATGTGTGTGGAAATATTTTTAGGAGGCATTATAGACCCAATACTGATAAAATTGCTTCAATATGCCCTTGGAATCACTTCAAATTTCTTTTTCAAACAAACGTTATGCAATTTTAAAAAACAAATACACACATTTTTCTTGCTTTTCAGGAGCTCGATATTGAAAATGAATTATCTATGTGATTTTTTATCTTAAATATCTGAAATTCAGTCCTATAGTAGCCCTATGAATCTTATTTTGAATGCCACAACTCTGACCTGATTTGGATGCTTGAAGGAAAAGTTATTCCCAATCTCCCATAATGACCTAATTATGAATTGGTTCAGTAGAGTGAACTTGTATGGTGTGCCACGTGTTATTGTTTCCTCCTTCGGCTTTGAAATTGATACAAAGGAAACTGCAGTCTGTGTACTTTCGGTCACTTTTTACATAATTCCAATCTGATTCTCAGAGAGAGAGTTATGATGATTTTCCCAAGATCACCTCTTTATATGAAATTTGAGAGCCTGTAAAAACCCTAACTTCCACAGATCATATATGCGAAAATATTGTGAACCAAGATCTGAATTTTTTACATGACATTCCTCAGGATTTCATCTTCTCGTGGTAAAAATTTCAGCTTTTGAACCTTCGTAGAAAAACAGTTATAGCAAAAATTCCACGATGAACTGTTTGGAGCAGCGAAACCCTAGAATCCAAAGCTCTAATACCAAATGTTATGAAACTAGCTCCAAAAATAGAAGAAAAGAGAGATCAACGCCTTATAAATAAGCCACTTCGAGGGGAAACCTCCTTTACATTACATAAATGAGCAATTATTTGATGATACAAATGAAAAGACCTCCTTTCTATATATGGGAGTCCATGGGGTCACAATATAATCCCAGTCGACCTAAGAATAATAATGTAAGGGCACAATAATAACAATATGGAGGCTACATGGGTACAACAATAAAAATAACGGAGCTACACTAACAAAAATAAGGGTATACACTAGTATTATAGGGACCTAACATCAAGCACTCGAAGACTTGGAAAATCAACTTATTCAAACTCTGTGGTGCTCTTGAGATATCCAAGGTATAAACAACATCTAAATGAAAGGTAAAAATATTCTCTTGATGGGTACCATGATTTTAACAATGGGAAAGTATGCAAAAGACATGAAAACATGATAGCATGCATAAACATGACAAGAATGAAATTTGTGAACAAATAATAGATAAACAAGGGAAGAATGCTAGCATAATGTCTCTCAAAATCCTAATGGTTCATTCCCTAGGTGTTTGAAAGCTCAAAGATCACTCAAGTCACTGAATAAAATTGCATGCCATCCAATTGCAGATGAAGATTCACTGACCTCCATGGTTAGAAACTGAATATGTAGGCGTGCAATTGGAAAGTAGACAATATCAAGGTGCTCAATTGGTGAATTGAAAGGTTTGTCAATATCTTCGATGTTGATAGTTGAGTAAAGAAACTTGAGGTGCTCAATCGGAAAGTTAAGAGGCTTTATCCCCTCTTTGGTGCCCAATATCTCATAATTTATCTAAAAATTTTGAAATATTTTCTTTGCTTGAATATCACATCTCGAGAGAAGTGAAATATCTCATTACAAGACCTTGTAATTGTATTTTATAGTTGCGTGTTTCTTTTATGAGGTAAATTTCTCACTTGGGAAGCCAACATGCGCTCCAAGTCAGCTATTTTATTTAAAACTTGGGAAAAAATTCTCTAGAGACAAGACAAAGTGAAGTTTTCATTGATCCTTATTGGAAATGTCCTTAATCCATTGAAACATACAATATCCATGGGCGTTAGTTAATTTTTTTGCTCATTTGTCTCTTTAGTAGTCATTGGGAGTGACTCGAGCTCTAATGGATTTACAAATTGTTTTCCTTGAATCAAAACCTAAAACTTAATTGTTGAGGTCTTATGACCATATAAAAGCTTCATAAGCAAAGACAAGATCATTCACGACTTTAGTGAAGCCCCAGTGAGTCATTAAAATTTAATTAAATTAGTGTAAGTGAAACCCATTAGATCTCAAACTGCATAAACTTGTAACTCTTTCATATGGTCTAAAATTGATGAATAATTTTCTATTGACAATAGTTAACATTGACACCTTTCTAGCAAGTGTTGAGACATGTCATTATTCTCTTGCTTCATCCACTTTCATAGATCAGGTATCAAATTATATTAGTTGCATTTAGTTCATAGACCCCAAAAACATCTAGGTGGATCTTTTTATCATTTAAAAATATAGCTTGGTTGATGATCAAAATATATATAAAGTGTATCAAAGAATAAAGTTTAGATATTGCATCAGTAAATGATTCATTATAATCTAATTTTCTTCACTTATCATTCATCCATGTTATATATGATTTGATATATATGGTTTACATCATTATGATCTTGCTCTATGGATTATATTTTAATCTTTGAAGGAGGGTTCTATGCACCCAATACAACTATGTGGAAACAATTAGTAAATCAATGATTTGGCTTGAAACTCTTACACAAGACTTTTTAGCTGAGGTTGGACATCAAACTTGTGAGATGGCTTTGGTCATCTCCTTGATTTTTTCACTTAATGTGTCATTTCCACCATATGTTTACAACATCAAAAATTTGAGTCACGTGACACAACTATGCAAGCCATCTAATCATGATGTTTCAAATTAAGACATAACTGAATGTCACCACTATATGCTTTATATCCATGTTAGTCGTTGTTTCATGATATTCCCATGCATGTATGACACTAAGCTTTTCACTGCTCATTAATTGATTTTTTATCCATTTGTACAATCTCACGTCACTTAATGAAAGACCATAATCTTGAGTCATCCTTCATCATTGCCCTTGGAAACAAGTATGAACACCTACACACATGCCATGAAATTTATCACATTTGAAATGACACAAATCAAACACCGTTTAAATGCATTAGCAAACTAAGGTAATATCATGAAAGGAAAAATCAAACAATATGTAATTCAAAACATAACCATGTGTAAGATAAGAAAATGCAATTATCATCAAGGCACAAATGAGACCCCCATTAAGTGTAACCAAACAAGGTCAAGATATGATGATAAACACAAGTATTCATTTAATCACAAAACATGCTTAATCAATTAATGATGTGACCCAATCCTAATGATGTGATTAATTCTAATGATGTGACCCAATTAGTTAACATGCTTAATCCTAATGATGTGACCCAATCCTAATGATGTGATTAATCCACAAAAGTCTCAGATCTAACATGCTTAATCATTTTAAGTTTCTGGACAATATTCATCAATCATATGATAAGTCGAGAAAAACATAATTAGCATGAAGCTTAATGTGAAAAGTAAGAATAAAGGGGGGTCACATGTTTTCCAACTTGGGGCTAGTATGAGGTCTTATAACTACGGTGGAACTACGCCTCCCTATGGCAAGTTCATTGGATATTAATTGCAGGTAATCATATATGGGTGAGGCTCCTTGTGTGCATGACCAAGGAGGATATAATAGGGTGGTGGCCTCGGCTCCCACTGTTCATGGGACATTAGCCGATTGGATTTTCTCTGTATTTCACGTTGGGACCTCATCTCTCGGCTGCCATTGTATGGTCTCTCTCGGACGAATTCGTAATATATAATTCGTAAGTTACTGAAATTTAAATGATTCATGGCTTGTTGATAAAATTTGAGTCGAGTCTAAACCTATCTTGCTTCTGAATCATGTAAATTGTTTTGGTCTTTTGCATGAAATGGGCATTGTTTTGAGGATACTTGAACAAAGCTAGCTCTCTCAACAATAAGGATACCATTCACTATTTATTTTAGTGAATAAAGTTAGATTTCGTTTTAAACAAAAGGATGTCTTTTAATATATATAAAGCGAATAATGAAGCATTAACGTTTGAGTAACTTAAGAACAAAGTATATATAGAGTTGTGTCAATCAAGGTTTTTTTTTCCATTTTATTAATTGGGTTTTAAGATATCTCTTTAGCCAAGTGGAGCTATATGTCAAGTGTTTTTTATTTATATATATTTATTATTATGAAAAGTTTTGATAAGAAATTTTAAGAAATTCAAATTTTTAGAAGAAGATAAAGAGATCATCTAAATCTATTTTAATTCGGTATTTACTAAGGTTTAGAGGGATCAAATCTTTTTAGTTGTAAATTATTTTTGGAGAGAAAAGAGATTTGATCTCTCTTGGGCCTTGGTAGAGCTATTGGTATTCTATAAATTTCACATCTTTATATATAAAAGAAATCTCAATTTTAGTTTTTTAAAACCTCGGTTTAATCTCTATGGAATATCCACATAAATAATTTTAGTAATAGTGAGGGTATAGGGTTTAGATATATCTCAAAACTATAACTTTTTTTTCTCTTAAATTTAATTAAAAAAAATGTTATAAAATTAAGTTAAAATAAATTATTTATAAATATTTTGATTGTGAATGAGTTATGGTTTTTGGGCATGTGGTATTGATAAGCCATGGTATTGGCCCATGATATTGTAATGAAGCCTATTTACAAGTTAATAATATCCATGGTAAAGTGGAGTGAATATTTATGGTTAAGAATCTTGTTATAAGTTTATTGTAAGCATTAAATTTTTCTGTGTTTATTACTTAAATTCAAATATGGTTACAGAATCATTATCAATCCCTACTAAGGGAGGACTCTAGCAATTCATTTACCCATTGACCATTATCAGTTTGATGCAACTTATAATGTTTAAATTTAAAAAATAAATATATTTTTTCAATATTATTAAAAAAATATATTTTTCAAACATTTGATTGGACCATAACTTGAATGTTTCATTGTATCCTTTGCATAATATAATGTCACATGGATAATTGCATTGCATAGCATATTTTATGCCATAATTTATGGAAATGGTTCTATTATTCATGCATGATTTTTAGAAATTTGTGTAGTGATTTTTTAATCCACCATAATTTAAGAAAGTCATTGCATACAAAATGGATAGAAATAAGATGTAAATAAATGTACTTATCACTTCCTACCATTATTTATGTTTTCTTAGGCACTTCCGTAGGAGTAAATTTGTAAATGTGTAGACTTACTAGTGGTTAGTACCTGGAAAAATTTATACAAGTCCTTGTGTCTCAACAATCAGGCGCTCTCCAGCCTAGTGTGGAAGAGATGTTGTAATGTCTTATAGTGTCCTGTAAACATTTTGACTTGGTCAAACTAAATAAAAATAAAAATAAATAAAATAAAAACATAAAATTGTTAATGAAAATAAATAAAATTGAAGTAAAATAACTCATTTACTATTGGTAGTAAATAGTCAATTTAATATTGGCCGTAAACATTTTGATTGGGTTTCCCAACCCATGGTTTTTCCCATGGTATTTGTCTCTAATGTAATGTATATAAAGGTATAAAATTCTTACAATAAATAGATTTATGATAAATGGAGAAAACAAAATTACTAATTAAGATAAAATTCAAGTAAAATAATCAATTTACCTTGGAAATTGACATTTTAACTGTTGGCAATTAACATTTTAAGTGTGTTTTGGCAACTCACATGTTTTTTCTTTGTCATTTTTATTTAATAGATTTGTGATATATTAGGAAGAGGGTTGATGGATTCAAACTAACACCTGTTTTGTATCATCTTAGATCCATCTTAAATCTGTGAGGGATCAAATTTCTTTGCATTTTAAGATATTTGCATCTCAAGAGATTTGATCTCTTTAGGAGTTTGGTAGATGCGAAGTTAAGATGGATCTGCGTTGGTTTAATTCTCTCCTTTAAATAGACTATATTCCACATGAATACCATGGGAAATACCATGGGTTTTCATAAACCTGGAGCTTGACCAAGTCAAGTTTACCTTAACTACCCAAAAAAAAATTTATTTTTATTTCAAATTTACCTTACCTATCGACAAAAAAATTATATATATATATATATATATAACATAATTTTACTAAGTCAAAGTGCTTACAAGAGAGGACATTACAACATCTCTACCATATTGGGTTGGAGAGTGCCTCTCAGTGCAATTAGGAATAAGGTCGATAGATTCAAAAGAATGACCAATTTTGTATCATTGATTCGATAACTCATGACAATTGGTGGTGGTGGTTTCTCATGAGCAATCTATAAGAGATTTACAGTAATCCCCTCATTAGTTTTGAAATTAAATGTTTATATATATTTTTGTAAACTATAACTTCATCTTATAATACCTTAAATCTCCTATAAATATTTTTATGCAATGATAATGAATGCTTTATTCCGGCGAGTATCTGAAAGTAACAATATTTTAGTGAATCTGCCAAGTAAAAGGTCACATACACTTAAATTTAGATATTGGCAATAACAATTCCTATGTTAGCATCCTTCACCACAATATTCTAGTGAATTTTCCAAGTAAAAGGTCGCATACAGTTAAATTTAGATACTGGCAATAATAATTCCTATGTTAGCATCCTTCACCACCTACTTTTGCAACCATGAATGAGGAATCACATATAAAGACCCAAAATCAAGCAAGTGTAGAAATTTGTTGAATAATGATTAATTATCCACCGAGACTATCCTGATCACATACAATTCGAATTTATATGCAACACATAATCTCTTCCACTCAACCAACTCAGATCATCACACATGCGGGAATAAAATCAAGCGATAACACATCAAATCATCATACACATTAACACAGTATGTATGGGGAAAGCTTATAGCTGAAAACCCCGCAGCTATTGTGTATATTATAATGGAGAAATAAAGTAACAAACTCAGTACAATACTCCTCACAAGTACTCGGTACTTTCTCATACAGTTACTCACAATCTAGCTCAGTTTTGAACAGGTTACTGGTTCAAAACTCACCGCCAATTGCCTTGCCTCTATTGCGTGTTTCAATGCTATGGGATGGCCTCTTTATGTAGATAAACCACCAGCCTGAACTGCGCAATCCTCATGGGCTTACTCCACCTATCTGTGTGTTGCAAATAGCAACAGTATAGTCACAACTGATAGCTAACTCCACCCTTTCATCTATCTATTTCACTGGTCTCCACTGAATTGATCATGCACTGTAGTGAACTGATGTGTTCTTGAGTTGAATAATGAGTTACTAATTAATGAATTAAATAATATTTAATTCACTCCACTCATAACTAATTGATTCGCTAGTTAAACTAATCTCAATCAGTTCAACTAAAATAAACAGAACACAACTCCACTATCTGTCTCATTAACTCCTCCAAACTTCTGCCACTGAAGTCCAACTGAAGTCAACCATGCATGATGCCATCAAACCCTTGGGAACCACGTGATTCATCTGTCAGATGCATGAGCCACTTCTGTAGCTCGAACTGAAGTGCTCCAAGAGAGTAAACTGCTATTTATAGTCTAAATATTATTAAGGGTAAATAATATTTGACTTCCCTGTTTTAAGGAGAGGCAGTCTAAAAATAGACTTCGACCTCTTTGACCTCAAAAATAGAGTCTCATCTATTTTTACCAACATGACACATACTTCAAGAATCTCAAACTGGAATCCCTGAACCATGCTCCATATGTCTAAAAATAGACATAGTCTAAAAATAGACTTTGCGCCAGAATTTGCCTGCGGGCCCACTTAGTGAAGGCGACTTCATTTCACTAAGCTCCATCATCTTGCTGCATTTTCAACACTCCCTCTCGGCAAGATATGGATTATCTGCAACCCCTATCCTGCCTCTGTGGAATTCGAACTTGCTCCTGGTGAGCGCCTTCGTCAGGATGTCGGCATCCTGATCCTCCGTGGGAACATATGAAAGCATCATGATTCTCGGCTGAACACAATCTCTGATATGATGGTACCTGATGTCGATGTGTTTGGATCTATCATGAAATACTAGATTAGCCGAGAGTTTAATGCAACTCTGGTTATCACAGTAAATCACTGTAGGCTCCAAATGCAACTCGAACAATCCAACGAGGATCTTCCTCATCCAAATAGCCTCGCATGCAGCCAAGCTAGCTGCCATGTACTCGGCCACCTCTCGCCCAGGCCCGAGTGCCACGGATCTACGCTTCCTGCTGTGCCGAGCTGGCATCGACCCAATGTTTGAAAACTCCTCCGGATATTGCTCTTTTTTCAAGTTGGACTCCACTGCCCAATACGCATCGGTCGTGGAAAGCTTCCTCCATCCTCTGTCTGTACCATAGACCATATCCCGATGTGCCTCTAATATAGCGCAATACCTTTTTTTTTGTAGCCAAAGAGCTTGGTATGCTTAACCATAGCTTGCAAAAGCTGGTTAACTGCATAGCATATATCGGGTCGTGTATTGACCAGATACATACGCGACCCCACCAACTGTCGATAGACAGTGGCATCCACTACCTCCGCTGAAGTAGCATCCTCCTTCCTCCAACCACCAGGAAGAGGAGTGTCAACAGGCTTGCAGCCTTGCATGTTGAACCTCTCCGGAATCTCCCGGGCATACTTTCCCTGAGAAACAAATAGTCCTCCACTGCGCTGCCAAATCTCCAATCCCAGGAAATAATGAAGGATGCCCAAGTCCTTCATCTCAAACTCTCGTGCAAGATCCTCCTTGCATGAAAGTATCAACTGCTCATCGCCAGTCAAAATCAGATCATCTACATACAGTACGATGATCAACGGCTTCCCCTCCACCACAATCTGGTACAGGTTTGGATCCGCCTCACTCTTGGAGAATCCAAGCCCGGTGAAGTAGCTGTCTATCCGAGTGTACCAAGCACGAGGTGCTTGCTTCAGCCCGTACAGTGCTCTCTTGAGTCGGCACACATGCGACTCAGTGCTGAAGATCTCAAAACCTTCAGGCTGCTCTATGTACACCTCTTCCTCAATAACTCCATTGAGGAACGCAGTCTTCACATCCATCTGATGAATGTGCCACCCCATCTGCGCTGAGAGAGCAAGGATCGTCCGTATGGAAGAGTACCTTGCGACAGGTGCCAAAGTCTCCTCATAGTCAATCCCCTCGATCTGTGAGAAGCCACGGGCGACAAATCTCGCCTTGTACTTCTCCACACTCCCGTCAGCCGCCTGCTTCACCTTGTAGATCCATCGCGAACCTACAACTGATTTCCCAACCGATCTTGGGACAATCTCCCATGCACTGTTCCTGATGATCGAATCATATTCTTCGATCATGGCATCAACCCATGCGGGTTCCTCCACAGCTTCCTCAAAAAAGGATGGCTCTGTCACAACACATTGACTCATAAGAGCCATGTATCCAGTGTACCGATCCGGTGACTGTCTCTGTCTGCGCTGTGCTGTAGGTGGTCCTACAACCTTCTTTGCATCCCGAGCCAGTCGCTCAGCTTCTGTAGTGCGCATGCGCCCTCTGATGGTTGGCGCTGCATGGGTGGTTTCTTCCACCTCCTGAACTTCCTCTTGTGGCTGATCCACATCCGGAAGCTCCTCCTTAGGAACTAACGGCTCCTCATCTGCATGCAAGTGTAGCTCCCTCTCAAGCGAACACTGCATGGCTTTCTCCTCCTGAAATTTTATATCCCGTCGCACAACAGTCTTTCGACTGTCTGACAAATACACCCGATAGTTGTGAGGTGTATCAGTGTACCCCACAAATATTCCAACCTCGGCAGTTGGATCCAGCTTCCTTCTCGCATCCTTCGTCACATGCATGTAGACAGGAGAACCAAAAATCCGCAAATGGGAAATATCAGGCCTCTTGCCGGAATAAGCCTCCTCCGGTGTACTCATGCCAAGAACCTTGTGAGGACAACGGTTCTGCACATACACTGTTTTATTGCATGCCTAAGCCCACAAGTGAAGGGGTAGTCCCTAATCATGCAACATCGCCCGTGCAGCACCCACGATCATTCTGTTCTTCCGCTCAGCCACCCCGTTCTGCTGTGGGTTATGGGGTGCGATGAGCTCTCTCTGAATCCCTTCTGCGCTGCAGAACTCCTTGAATTCAGCCGAGATGAATTCACCACCGTTATCACTCCTTAGAGCAATCACCTTCTTCCCCGAATCCTTCTCGACCGGTGCTTTAAACTCACAGAACTTCGCGAATGTATCGCTCTTCTTCTGCATGAAGAAGATCCAGCACTTTCGAGAGAAATCATCAACAAAGATCACATAATACTTGTGCTTTGCTGTCGAAGCAACTGAGAAAGGACCACACACGTCTGTGTGAACTCTCTCAAGGATCGTTGTGGCGCGACTATCCTTCTCGTGAAAGGTGGCTTTCACATACTTCCCCAAGGTACACCCCTTGCACTGATCTGATTGCGCAAGAGTGCCCTTAGGAAGCCCAGTAGAAATCTGCTGCAGGATCTTCAAAGCTCCATGGTGAAGGTGGCCCAATCTCCTGTGCCACAGTTCGCCCTCATCATCCCGACTCACCACTTCTCCCGCCTTGCATGCCATTGTTGCGCAGCCATCTACTTGCAACTGATAAAGGTTCTTGGTTCGAACCCCTATCTTCCGGGTCTCTCCAGTAGTCTTACTGCGCAGGAAGGCTTTTCCTTCGCTGAAGACCACATCACACCCCTTATCCTCCAACATCGCCACAGAGATCAAGTTCTTCTTCAATCCAGGTACATGCATGACATCCTTCAGTACAAAGGGTTTACCAGACTCCCTCTGAAAGGATATGGTACCGATACCAGTCGCACTGTATCTACCATCATCGCCCATCTCGATGTGCACACCCAAATATTTGTCCTCCAGATATGAGAACAACTCCCGATCTCCCGTCATATGAAATGACGCACCGCTGTCCAAGAACCATACCGATCCCAGCACACTTGAAACCAAGCATGCAATCAGTGAAACTTTGACAGCCACCCCCACACTTCCCAGCTCATCTCTGCATTGAGCGAACTTCGTGAGGTATTTGGCGATATTGTCACCTTTCTCCATCTTGATGTTCCTGAGCTTATATTTGAGCGCCAGCTTCCGTTGGTCACTCTTACTCTGGAATAGATCTGTCAAAGCTTTCCACATTAAATATGGAGTAGCCTTTCCATGCAGGCTGGATACAATATGATCCTTGACGCCCTCCAACAGGATCCTTCGATATTTCGCCATCTTCTTTTGCCATACTTCGACTTCAGCAGGATCAGTGGGCTTTTGGACATCCATATCTATGAACTCCTTCAGACCATTATCTTCTAATACTCCTTCCATGCGATCCTTCCATGCAACATAATTCGAACTGCCTTCAAGAGCATATTCGAGTCGCAAACCGTTGAAAGACATTTTCAACACCGGCACCAAGAAAACAAAAATGCTGCAAAACTTCGAATTCCACCTCAAAGCTCAACCGCTCTAGATCGTGAGAAAAAATTATTTCTAGCACTGAGATCGACTGCAAGGGGTGTTTACCAGACCTTTCACTTTCCGAAGAAAGATGAATCCGGAGGCTACCTGGCCCGCATGCAGACTCTGTCTACCGAAATAAGTTTGTAATCACTGTGATGATCAATTTGAACTTAAATAGCTCCGATACCATGTAGAAATTTGTTGAATAATGATTAATTATTCACCGAGACTATCCTGATCACATACAATTCAAATTCATATGCAACACATAATCTCTTCCACTCAGATCATCAAACATGCGGAAATAAAATCAAGCGATAACACATCAAATCATCATACACATTAACACGGTATGTATGGGGAAAGCTTATAGCTGAAAACCCCGCAGCTATTGTGTATATTATAATGGAGAAATCAAGTAACAAACTCAGTACAATACTCCTCACAAGTACTCGGTACTTTCTCATACAGTTACCCACAATCTAGCTCAGTTTTGAACAGGTTACTGGTTCAAAACTCACCGCCAATTGCCTTGCCTCTATTGCGTGTTTCAATGCTATGGGATGGCCTCTTTATATAGATAAACCACCAGCCTGAACTGCGCAATCCTCATGGGCTTACTCCACCTATCTGTGTGTTGAAAATAGCAACGGTATAGTCACAACTGATAGCTAACTCCACCCTTTCATCTACCTCTTTCACTGGTCTCCACTGAACTGATCATACACTGTAGTGAACTGATGTGTTCTTGAGTTGAATAATGAGTTACTAATTAATGAATTAAATAATATTTAATTCACTCCACTCATAACTAATTGATTAGCTAGTTAAACTAATCTCAATCGGTTCAACTAAAATAAACAGAACACAACTCCACTAGCTGTCTCATTAACTCCTCCAAACTTCTGCCACTGAAGTCCAACTAAAGTCAACCATGCATGATGCCATCAAACCCTTGGGAACCACGTGATTCCTCTGTCAGATGCATGAGCCACTTCTGTAGCTCGAACTGAAGTGCTCCAAGAGAGTAAACTGTTGTTTATAGTCTAAATATTATTAAGGGTAAATAATATTTGACTTCCCTGTTTTAAGGAGAGGTAGTCTAAAAATAGACTTCTACCTCTTTGACCTCAAAAATAGAGTCTCATCTATTTTTACCAACATGACACATACTTCAATAATCTCAAACTGGAATCCCCGAACCATGCTCCATATGTCTAAAAATAGACATAGTCTAAAAATAGATTTTGCGCCAGAATTTGCCTGCGGGCCCACTTGGTGAAGGCGACTTCATTTCACTAAGCTCCATCATCTTGCTGCATTTTCAACAGCAAGGATTATTCTTCGGCTTGACGGAGCCCAAGGTGATGAGGAAATCTCTAACTTTGAGCACAATTACTTTTGAATACCATAGGGGCATATAATCGATCTCTTCAACACAAGGGCACTATTACTTTTGAATACCATAGGGGCATATCTACTTCTCTATAAAAATTTTGTAGTAATAAAATTGATGACAAAATCGAGAAAATAAAATGATTAAATAACAATTGCACTGAGAGGTGCAAAGGAGGATTCAGGGAATTTGGAAGTTAAATGGATGAACTGTGCAACGTGCATTCGAGGACTGGGGTTTTTGAATTCTCTTCCTAGATTGCATTATTCTTGAATGCGGTCATTATTTCCAATACTGACTCCCCAAGCCTAACTAAGTTTGTAGATGCATGTGTCCTCACGTTCCCACACTATTCCTGGTAATAAATGGTTTCGATGTCGAGCGTTAAGTCCCACACAACCTTGTAGACGTCAAGCACTCTGAATATCATTTGGCTTGACTTTTTGCTCATGGCCACGAATTCCACCAAAATCTTGAATTTAAAGGTTTCAAGCATTTGGCCAATGCAATGCTCCCAACTGAATGAGGTTTTTAATGTTGACACATCATCCCAAGGCTCACCAATAGGTCATTTTTATCGTCTAATTTAAAGGTATTGATAGGATGATGTAATCCTTGTTTGCTCGACAATGTAACTATTTTCCACGTTCATTGAGATTACAGATGAGATTGTTGGCATATGTTAAACTTATGGAGATAATTTGCATTGGAACCCACAAGCCAATGTTCATGCACAAATAAATATAAGCTAATTTATTTATCTAAATTACAATCCCAATACCTTAAGCCAATTTGGAGCACATTAAAATATTTAAATCGTAATTTTAACGACAATTAGAATATCATGAATTAAATTGTTCTTGATTTTGATGAAAAATACACTATAAAATTAGTCAATAAGATTATATTCTCCTCCCACGCCACTAAGGTTCCTTCTTTTGTTTTAAACACACACATATAAAGATATTCATGTAAAGAAAAACGTACAAGTATCCTTTAAAATAAAAAGGTAAAGTTATTTGTTGTCTTTTAGTGGAACAATCGATAATGTGACCATGACTAGACATTAGAATGAAGAGCATGATATAACCTTAAGATAACAATTGCATCCATGGAGACCTTTAGGGTTTAATTAGAGTTATCATGAGAAAATTCCACATTAAAAGTGGTAGGACACATCACATTGTTCATTAAAAATGACTACAGATCTTATGCTAAAATGAAGGAAACAAAAATTGTGAAGAATAATTGTTTTAAGGTAGTACACGGTATGGAATAAAATTATAAATAAAGGAATCCACACAACACATTATACAACCGTGTTTCTGGATAAGTCTATGATATAGTCAATTCATGTTGTGGCCGCTTGTCTTGTATCATTGATTCTACTCAAATTGTATCCCCTCATCTGGATGACTTTATTCCTTGTCCAATGCACCCAGAAGATCAATGTTGTCTTTGAGGCAGAAGACAACTATGAAATAATCATGTTGGGAAAGAACAAACTAAAAGCAAGTACCCTTACTAGTGTTTCTAGAAAGTCATACTGGTATTACATGAGCAAGATAATGATGGCTATTCCTCGTTGATCTCCTTTCTGATATCACTGGTTTGCACATATTTATAGTTTTTGCATTATATCATGGATGCATTAAAGGTAAAGAAATACATCTACCCCTATTTCGATGAGATACAAAACAACCCTATTCAAAAAGCTATAGAATTCTAAACCTCGACAAGCCACAAAACACACCATTCAAACCTTCGAACCTCACCACGTTGAACGAGCAACAAACCTAAACAATGAACAAAAATTGAATGTATACGGTGAGGTGGATTGAAAAAAATCTCATTACATGTGAATTGATATGATTTCTATAACACCTTACACTTGGATGGCATAAACCCATATTAATACAATATATTACTATTATAACATATCATTAACATTAGAAGATCAGATTTGGAGGAAAATAGAGCCTGAACATCTAGTGGAAGTAGAGGGCGAATCCATGGCGGCTAGGGTTGTACATGTTGGACACCAGGAATGCTTGTCGGCGGCCTCTCTCGACTGCGCCACAGAAGGGAAACGGACCAGGGTGCACTCCCACACTTCTCTTACGCCTGATGACTGTTTCTGTGGCTCCACGGACCCCTCTGTGGTTGCCCTTTGTAACCCCTACGCCCTCCATGACCTCACGCTTTGGCCTGCTTCATTCGCACCCATAAGACTTGCATCATGGCTCGAGATCCGGAACTACAAGGATGCTCCTCTTATCGGGAGCGGGGGCAAATAACTGGCATTTGATCACAGCACTCAGAAGACCAATCCAATGCTGGCCGACATTGTCCTTGAGGGGCTGGGCATACAGACACTCTCGGGGTACTGGACGCGAACAGGTTTTACACGACAGCAAAAATCCTCTATGTAAGGCACAAGGCAGCTATTTCCCACCCCCCGTTGTTCCTCATAGCAGTGCTATGGTACCTGGATCCCTTCAGTCCCCTCCAAAATTGCCAGAGTTGAATTCCATCAAAGGCTACACAACTAGCACAAATAATGAAGTATGCCATGTACGCTTTCAAATTTTTATTAAGCCTCATGTGGAGAACAATATCTTAATTTGGACACAGGGAAACGAAGTGGTTGTAAATATGAAAAATAATATCAGTCTCGTTTCTAGCTATCCTTGCTACATGCAATCTTTAATTTTTGGTGGGAGGTCCCTACAAGGCTCCTGCTTCATTAAAGATTACTCCATATGCTCAGGATATGCTATTTACCTCAATCTGAGATTGAGAGGAGGCGTAGAAGAATAACACCGAACTCAAGGATACACAAGAGGAACCAGCTTAGCAAAACCTGATCTCCCCAAAGGTCCCTCTTACAAGAATATTTTACAGGGGAAAAAAAAGGCTGCTAATCCAACCAACACAGCTGAGAATGCACCCAAACCATATATTTTGGAGTAGCTAAATTGTGTGCCAGAACTGAACATAGATATCCCAGAGATAGATGAACACCAAACCACTTTTGAATCTCAAGCGCTAATCTGCAGATTTAACAGTTTCTGGCACAAACCAATGGAGATATTTCATTGGATATTCACCAAATGGACCATGGACTGTGAAATATACCGCTGTTCAAAGGGGTTTTTCGTTGTCAATTTTCCATCCTCGGAAGCCAGAGACATCATCCTTAGGGAGGGACCGTGGTTCTTGGGATCCACTGGGATTTTCATCACTCTTTGATTCCCAGATTTCGATGCAAACACCATGGAAGTGACTAGAATTCCGGTCTGGGTCAAGCTATACAACCTTCCTCTACATTTTTGGAATGAAAATGTATTAGAAGGCATAGGGAACATCATTGGGAGATGCATAAAAAACGACACACAAAGCTTGGAGGATAGGGTCTACACCTTCGCACGAATATGTGTGGAAGTGGACCTCAAAAAAGGGCTGCCAGAATGCATTCAACTAATACATAAACAACATAAATGGATTAAGCATCTTGACTTTGAAAATACTTCATTCAGATGAAGAATATGCAGGAATACTGGTCATCTACAAAATACATATCCTGAAGCAAAGAAATATAATAGAAAAAATAAGAAGACAGGGAAAACCCCCAAAGGATGGAAATTTCCTTCAAGTGAACAAGAACAGGAGACAAACGAAGAAGAGGATGTCCCCATCCCAAGTGAGAATAATCAGACAATCACCGAACATGAGACAAAAGAACAAGAGCTGCAAGTCCCTATTGACCTTACCTATACGGAGCAGTCGATAAGGGACCATGGGGCGCTGGACTGTGGAGGGAATAAAAGACAACAAATCTCAGACACTTCAGACTCAGATAAGGAAAATGGAGAAATTACTGAAGATATACACTCTCCCTTATCTCAACCACGCCAACACAAGGTGCTTGGTGTGAGGTTGAAAAGAAGAAAGGGGGGGAAAATTATTTTTTCTCCCCATGTAATATAGGTTCTTATTTGTAATTTCTTTGTCTGTCTTGATTGACAGACATGGTTTCTAAGGAGAGCAATGTTCGAGCATATGTTTACATATTTGCGATTATTTTTTGTTTTTGGTTGTTCGATAACGGCCATATGATCTGTTTTGCAGACCTGCATGACTATCAAACGAAAAGAATGCTTATGCATGTACACAGTTAAAATTTTTATTTAATAATGAAAAGTTTCAATTTTTCATGGGGAAAAAACACTTGGATGGCATAATTCATAGAGAAGCAACAGTGTTATTGATTTTTTAAATGTGTTTAATTCCAACAAGAAATTGCAACACACAAACTAGTGTGGGACCAACAAGTCCGAGCAATACATTAATGTGAAGGCCAATTTAATTAATTAAATTGGTGCAGTGTCTAATTTAATTTTCCCTTAATTAAATTGGACAATAAAATGTAATCTTATCTCATGATCACTTGTAATAGTTAACTGAGTGTGATAAACTCAGTTAGCTCATGTATTTCGAGTTGAGGGTGGTTGGTGAGGCATGCAAAGTAATTCTATTAGTTATGGAGTTTGAATTTCAATTGTTGCATTAGTTTAATGCATGACTAGTCAGTTAACTCAGTTAGGTGAGTTAGAGTCATTTGAATTAGTTGTAACTGTTTGTTGCACTAGTGAGAGATCAAGTGAATTAAATATTATTTAATTCACAATCAGTGATCTGCCATGCAAATGATGATTTACTATTAATAGTTGCATGCATGTCAGTTCCAGTGGAGACCCAATTGAGACAAAGGTTAAAGGGATGTTAACTATTAGTTGTGTGATTATTAGGTTTCCCGCATGCAACCAGAAATCCATTAGATTTCCCATGATCCTTGCACAATTTTGGAAGGCCAAAATTCCTAAAAAATAGGGATTTCATTCATAAGGAATTGCGCAAGCAAGGCAGGATGTTTAGAGGATGATCATATTGGCTAAGTGTTGGTCGATTTTGTCTGGGACAGTGTGAGACAATTGGGAGAGTGCAAGAGACTCTTGTTAGAAGAGTGCATTGTAATTGTTTTATGATTCCATGGTGAATATACAATAGATTTAGATAGAGGGGTTTTGAGCAGCAAGATTTCTTCGGGAAATGATCTGTGTTGTGGTTTGATTTGATTCTTTCTTTTCTTATTGTGATTGGCGATTGTGTTTAATTTCTGCAATTGATTTTTAGAAGGATTCAATATCTAGCTTTAGTACATTGCTTGATCATATTGAATCCATTGATATACATATGTTTGTATAATTTATACAAAACGAAACCTGAGCCTTCTACATTTTTATTTGGAAAACAATAGAAATTTGGATATGGATTTGGAAATTTTTGAAAATGCAAATCACATCTGTAAATTTTGGATGCTCTCTGTTATTGATAATTTTAAATCCATTTTATAGTGGTGATACTTAATCAATTGGATTCAACTATGAAAAAAAGATTGGAACACTCCCACAGATTTATTGGAGAATTTATTTCTAAATTCTAGCGAGAAATTCTCTTGGCCTCATTGAACAACGACAAAGAAAATGAATATTAAAATTCCTAGAAAGGGGTTTGATATGTGCAGCATGGGGTCAACACATTAGCAACACGAGGAGGAAAATATGTGCAGTCTAGGGGCGTTGTTTAGCAACACTTTCTCACTGGTTTAAAGGCATATTAGAACAATTCTAATCATTCTGATACAATCCAAGATGAGGACGCTTCCAAGTAACCATGAAAACTTAAAACAATTCAAATAAATACTTGTAAACAATTGAACATGTAGCTGCCAAAAAAAATTAAAGGTTGAGATAAAAATTAAATACCCCCTCTAGTTAATAAAACTGGGCCTAATTGCAAAAGCCCGCAAACGTAATGACATAATATATTCGTGGAAACTTGTACCGACTCTAAATTATAGAAAATCCCTATAATGAAAATATCATCTTAATTCAAGTAGTTTCACCCAGACTTGAAATGGAGAGCCATACATCATCTTAATTCATTAAAAGGAAAATGGATTCCCGCCTGGACTTGAAGCCTTCTGTGAGAAAAACTTCAAGTAAATACCTGTAAACGATTGAACCTATAGCTGCCATTAAAAATTAAAGTTCGCCATAAAAATTAAAGGCCCTTTCTAGTTAATAAAACAGGGCCTGACGCAAAATCCCTCAAACGCAATGACATAATATATTCATGGAAACTTGCACCGACTCTAAATTTCGGAAAATACATGTAACTTAGATATCATATTAATTTAAGTGGCACAACCCAGGCTTGAAATTGAGAGCTAGATATCATCTTAATTCATTAAAAGGAAAATGGCACCCCACCTGGACTTTAAACCTTTTGTGAGAAAAACTTCAAGTAAATACCTGTAAACAATTGAACCTGTAACTGCCAACAATAATTAAAGGTCGCGATAGAAATTAAAGGCCCCTTCTAGTTGAAAAAACAGGGCCTAAGGCAAAATCCCTCAAACATAATGACATAATATATTCGTGGAAACTTGTATTGACTCTAAATTCTGGAAAATCCTTGTAACACAGATATCATCTTAATTCAAGTGGCACCACACAGACTTCAACTAGAGAGCCATATATCATATTAATTCATTAAAAGTAAAATGGCGTCCCGCCCAGACTCGAACCCTTCTGTGAGCAAAACTTCAAATTAATACCTGTAAACAATTGAACATGTAGTTGCCAACAAGAACAAAAAGTTGCGATAAAACTTTAAAGCCCCTTCCAGTTAATAAAAATGGGCACCCTGCCCAGACCCCTAAACCCAGATTTCGATGTTGATTGTTTGAAACATAAAAAATAAAACCTCCAATATGTGGATCTTCAAATCCTCAGTCAACTTGAAGCTGAAAGGCGAAAATTATTCACAAACATACCACAAGCCTCAACAACGTCTTGATTATCTCCTCTACCTTCATTTCAGAACCACACTTCCACTGCGAAGATATAAAAGCGCAAGAAATTGCGTCCTGCGAGGAAGATGGTTCATAAATATCACTGAAACTCGCCCAAAATTTTGCAAAATTTGCCGAAGCGTATCAAAATATAATTCGTTAAAAGGAAGAATATAACGCTTTCCTATCCGGTGGAGTGAATAGTGTTTGCCCACCCAATCTCATAAAGAAAACGTCTTTCAACATAATTAAACAATCATCAAACAGAAAAAATAAGGCAATTCTCAAACCTTAACAACCCTACATGAAAACCTGAAAAAAATCAATGTCTATGAATGTGTAACCATTAATAAATTGTGAAATTATTTTTGAACATTGCTCTTTCATATTATCATGTAGGGTAACTAGAATTAAAATTATTTTTTTAACAAAAGCATATTTATTGTGTTTTTCTAATGACATATTAACAATCATAATTGAAATATTGTTTTAGAATATGCTCATTTAATTCCTTAGAATTGTTGCAATTTATAATTAAACTATTACTTTTGAATACTTTTATTTAATTCCTTGTAATTGTTGCAATTGTTTTTGGGTATACAAAAGATTCAAAATAATTTTATTTATTTATTGTACAAATTTTTGTGTTTAAGTTTCTAAAGTCCTCTAAACTTTGAATTTTATTGAACATTTTGAAAAAAAATATATATGGTCAAATGCCTTATGATTGTGGTCAACATCTTATGTTCTTCTAATAACATTTTAACAATTTAATTAAAATATTATTTTTTGAATACTTAATCATAACTACTATTTTTTAATATGTTTATTTAATTCCCTGTAATTGTAATTTGCCGAAACCTATCAAAATATAATTTGTTAAAAGGAAGAATATAAGTATCGGGTGGAGTGAATAGTGTTTGCCCACCCAATCTCATAAAGAAAACATCTTTCAGCGTAATTAAACGATCATCAAATCGAGAAAATAAAATTATTAATTAAACGAGAGAGGTAACGAGCGATTCTCAAGCCTTAACAACCCTATATGGAAACATGAAAAAAACCAATGCCTATGAATGTGTCACCATTAATAAATTGTGAAATTATGTTTTGAACATTGCTCTTTCATATTATCATGTGAGGGTAACTAGAATTAAAATTATTTTTTTAACAATAAGCATCTTTATTGTGTTTTTCTAATGACATATTAACAATCATAATTGAAATATTGTTTTAGAATATGCTCATTTAATTCCTTAGAATTGTTGCAATTTATAATTAAACTATTACTTTTGAATACTTTTATTTAATTCCTTGTAATTGTTGCAATTGTTCTAGGGTATACAAAAAATTCAAAATAGTTTTTTTTATTTATTGTACAAATTTTTGTGTTTAAGTTTCTAAAGTCCTGTAAACTTTGAATTTTATTGAACATTTTGAAAAAAAAAAATATGGTCAAATGCCTTATGATTGTGGTCAACATCTTATGTTCTTCTAATAACTATTATTTTTTAATATGTTTATTTAATTCCCTATAATTGTTGCAATTGTTATAGGCTATAAAAATTGTTTAAAATATATGTTTTTTAATTTATTGTATAAATTTACGTGTTTAAGTTTCTAAAGTCCCAAAAACTTTGATTTTTTTTTTAATTTTTTGAAAAATATTATATGGTCAATGCCTCATGACTTTGAAAAAAGTGGGAGCACTATCAACTTGTGGAATAAGCTTTCAAATGACTTCAACACAATAGCCCTTCAATCAATCATTCAACACTTAGCCTATTTTCCAAGTTGCTTTGGTTACTTCAATCACAATATTGTCACTTAGATAATCTAGTGACCTATAAACAACTTCAACATTAAACATAAACAACAATAAACCTCAATAGATAAGTGCACAATTTTTACAAAATGGGAGGGGTAACTCCCAACAACAAATTCCCCTTCTTTTATTAAGGTTCAAATATAATTTACAACTTCATATTTACAAAGGCTTGTATTGGACCAAGCCCCCATCGACTTGTTGTCACAAAGTAGCACAACTTCAAAATTTCAGTAGCCAAGGTTGTGTCGAACCCCACACGTTCACTGCCACAAACTTAGGCAAAACCTTTGGACATGTTACAACAAACAACTGAGTTTTGGGAAGCTCAAGGCTTCACCCTTTACAAGATCAACAAAACTCCAATCATAATATGCATGATCTTCCTACCCAGCTTGCCGTAGGTGAGTGCATACATGACCTACCTCTTTTTTTAGACTTGCGCCTTGCCTTACTCATTGTTATGCCTTAGACTTCGCTTGACTTTGTAACTTGGAATCTTCGCTTTATGCCTTCTTCAACAAATGACTTCATTTAATTTATATATGAGTCTGCCCTTTCCAAGGGGTTTGACTCCTTGTTGAATCGACTCATCTATTTCCTTTGTGACCCCGCGATGTCACCAACTTACTTGCTTGGTGCACACAATGCCCAATTCCCTACCTTCGTGCGAGCACACCTTGGGAACATCCCATCGCATAATCATTCATTCCAACTTCTATCGTTTCATGACCCCACAATGATCTCACCTATAATACCATCGAGGGAATGTGTCACTGGAAATTTTTCATTGCAAGGCACACAACTACTTGCTTCCAGACTACACCTCTAGCCTATGTGTCTCTTAGCGAAGCCACTATCAACTTTGCAGAATTATGTTTTCAAACAACTTCAAAACAATAGCCCTTCAATTTTTCTTTCAACACTTAACCAAATTTTCATTCACTTCAATTTAATTCATTAACATTCATTCAAATTTCAATATGCACAACCTCAATGGAAACAACAATATAGAACAACAATGCATTTCATCATAACATGAACATGTATAACAACAACAAATGGAAGGGGGGGAACTCCCAAAAAATATACCTTTACTTATATTTCTTCAAATTAATTTACAATAGATTTACAAAGGCATGTCTTGGATCGAGTCCTTGTCAACTTATTGTCAAAAGGTAACACAACTTCAAAATCTAATAGCTAAGGTTAGGCCAAACTCCAAATGTTCTCTACCACAACACTTCTTGAAGAATGTAACTAGGCTCAGTCTTCATAATTGCATTTCAGTCATAATGAAATATATTTATCAAAATAAAGAAAGAAAGAAATTATTATTAATTAAATTGACTTATTAAAGCATGGGTTTCATGCTTGGGTCAATTGTTTTTAGGTCAAGGTCTCCATTGTATACCTTTAGGGTTTATGCCAAGTTTGATTATCCATGTCATATTATAAAGAACCCTTCTTGGAAATTATTTGTCAAAGAAGAAAATTATTTTATTGTAAAATAG
Organism: Pinus albicaulis; assembly: GCA_034641835.2. NCBI lineage: Eukaryota > Viridiplantae > Streptophyta > Pinopsida > Pinales > Pinaceae > Pinus > Pinus albicaulis. The sequence goes on along the minus strand of CM076581.1, from coordinate 345,349,377 downwards.
GTCATTTATGCCTCCTCCACCAACTCGGCCTCAAGGAGATCAAGTCAGCCTCAAATAAGGTAATTCAACCTCACTGGATGATCTGGATTTATGTAGGAATGCAACAGAATACACATCTAACCATAAATACAAAGATGTAGTGGAAATAACACTTCATTTCATTAATATCAAAGAACTGAAATTGTTTACATACAGAATGGAAATAAACTAGCTAGGGCGCTGGTAGCTTATCTCTAATAAGAGATGTCGTGTCTACAGGCCTCTGAACTCTTTTACAATGAGGCTCGAGGACCTATTGATTATTGAAAAAAAATGGAAAACCATGAACATCCAAAAACCTAACCCTAGGAGTTGAAGCGCCAAAACTATGGGCCTTGTTTGGGTAAATTGGTACATCAACTTCATGGGGACGTAACTTTGGCATATGATCTCTGTTTGATGCGTTCAATACCTCGTTAGAAAGATATATCTGAGGACTACAAATTTTGATTGAGAAACATCGGTCTATCAAGAAACATCAATTTATATACCCATGTTTCTCCCGGTTTTCCAAAAAAACCTCGTTTAGGGCCTCAAAATGGCTCCGAAAGTTCAAGACCCGAAAAACTGCTAAAAATAGTAAAATGTGCTATAATTAAGGAAACTAAAAAACTGAAAGAAACAATGGTGGGGCCCCAAGTGGAATAGGTGGGTGGACACCAATATCCACCTAGATCATTCCTCCCCCCTTAGGATAAATGGTCCCCATTGCGTTGAGTTCCTCCATGAGATGAAGAAACTTCTACTGAACTTGGTCCCTGGTGAACCACTTGCCTTGGTGCAGGAGTTGGCCAGCTTTGAAAACTTGATACAATTGGATCTTCTATTGGCGAGTATTCTTGATTTTCATGTCCATGATACAATATGTGGTGGCTTGTTCCATGCGGTCTAGGTTTAACTCTATTGGTGTGAGATGTTCTCCAATGTCGGAGATGTCCAGTAGAGGTGGGAAGTAGGGCCGAAGGCGGTCCACATTAAATACTGGGTGCAGACCAAGGAATAATGGAATATTGAGCTCGAAGGAATTGGTCCCTACAACCTTGGTGATGGTGTATGGCCCATATCGGAGCGGGCGAAGCTTGCGGTGAGGTCCAATGAGGTGATCCTTCTACAAATGTAGCCACACTTCGTTGCCCACCTCGAAGTTGTGTGGCACCTGATGTTGATCATGTCGTTGCTTGCACTTAGCATTGGCTTTATCCAATATGTCATGAACCTGTTGGCAGATGTTCTAAATGCTCTCGATGAAGCTGTTCACTTTGTCAGCTTCAGACTGGACATGGGCTGAATCAGCTTGAGTAACCGTAAATGGCATGGCTACGTCAATGGGACATAGTGGTTGGAATCCCAAGCCCACCTGAAAGGGGTTGTGGCCAGTTTAGCTGTGGAGAGCCCAATATAATTGTGTTATACATAAGGGAGGATCTCATCCCATGTGTGTGAATGCTTTGAATTGTACATGTGCAGTGTTGTGAAACCAACTCCAAAAATAGAAGAAAAGAGATATCAATGCCTTAGAAATAAGCCACTTCGAGGGGGCATCCTCCAATACATTACATGAATGAACAATTCTTGGATGATACAAATTACAAACCTCCTTTCTATATATAGGAGTCCATGGGGCCACAATGTAATCCTAGCTGACCTAACAATAATAATTTAAGGGCACAATAATAATAATATGGGGGTTACAGGGGTGCAATAATAACAATAAGAGGGTTACACTAATAACAATAAGAGACTATACTAGTAATATAGGGACCTAACATGCCCCTCTCCTTCAAAAAAGTGTTGTCCTCAATGCTTGAGTAGCTCTGGGTGCTTCTGTATAAAATTCTCATCCTCCCATGTAGAATCTTCAGTGGGTAAGTTCTTCCACTTGATAAGATACTCTGAAATTGATCGATTTCGTAGCTGTCGAGTTCTTGTTTCTGTGACCGCTTCAGGTTCCAATATGATTTTTCCTTCCTCATCAAGTTCTGGAAATATTGTTTGAACTGGAATATTTTCACCTATAACCTTCTTTAAGCATGAAACATGGAAAACTGGATGCACTCGTGAAGAAGCGGGAAGCTCCAATTTGTATGCCATAGTACCAATCTTTTGCAAAACCTTGTAAGGACCATAGTACTTTGGTGATAATTTATTATCCTTCTTAGCTTGCTTGAGGGACATTTGTTTGTATGGTTGTAGCCGTAAAAATACCCAATCTCCTACATCAAAACTTCTCTCGCTGCGATATTGATCTGCTTGTTGTTTCATTCGATTTTGTGCCAAATTCGGGTTATCCTTTAAGAGTTGGAGAACTTCTTGCTGATGCTCGATGTGATCTTCCACTGCTTGAACCTTCGAATTTTCCCTTAAAGATGATGTGATGGATGGTGGATGATATCCATAAAGTGCCATAAATGGGGTCATTTTTGCTGCGGTATGGAAGGAAGTGTTATACCACCATTCAGCGAGAGGTAACCACTTGACCCATTGTGTTTGTTTATCGGATACAAAACAACGAAGATATCCTTCCAAACATTTATTTACTATCTCAGTTTGACCATCAGATTGAGGATGATAAGATGAGCTATGAGCTAATTGAGTACCCAAACGAGAAAATAAATCCGTCCAAAAATTTCCAGTAAAAATGGGATCTCTGTCGCTCACAATAACCCTTGGGCTTCCATGTAGCTTTTGAATTTTGTCCATAAATGTAGTAGCAAGTGTACTTGCTTTAAATGGATGAGATAATGCACAAAAGTGTGCATACTTGGTAAGTCTATCAACTACCACCATGATGACACTCTTTCCTTCGGACTTAGGTAAACCTGTGATAAAATCCATTGAAATCTCCTCCCAACGTTGACTTGGAATGGATAAAGGTTGTAGAAGTCCCAGGGTATTAATTGTTTCCACTTTATTCTGCTGGCAAACCAAACATTACGCCACAAAATTTTGAATATCAGATTTAAGGCCATCCCAAAAAAATTCTTTCTTCACCCTGTGGTAAGTTTTTAAAAATCCTGAGTGTCCTCCTAAAGGAGAAGTGTGCAATTCCAGAAGAATCTTTTGTTTTAGTTGTGAATTCTTACAAAGATATAAGCGATCTTTGTACCATAAGGAATCATTTTTCCAACTAAATGTATCAGATGTACTAGGATCTTGCTGCAAATTTTGAATGAGTGTCCATACATCTTTCTCCTTCTTCCATTCATCTCTTGCTTCGGTTATCCAATCCGGTTGGATAATAGAAATAGCACAAAGCAATGCTTCCACCTCTTCATTCTTTCTTGAGAGTGCATCTGCAACAACATTAAGCTTTCCTTTTTTGTAGATTATTTCAAAGTCATAACCCAACATCTTTGTGACCCATTTTTGCTGCTCTTCTGAAGATAGTCTTTGTTCCAAAAAAATTTTAAGACTATCATGATCAGTTTTTACCTTGAAGTGTCTTCCCATTAGGTAAGTTCGCCATTTCTTTAGTGCATGCAGTATTGCTAACATTTCCTTCTCATAAATAGGTTTTTGTAAATACTTTCCTTTGATTGGACGACTTTCAAAAGCAATGGGTCTTCCTTCCTGCATTAAAACTGCACCAATTCCATTTTCTGAGGCATCACATTCCACAATAAAGGTTTTTGTGAAGTCTGGCGTAGCTAAGACTGGTGCTAGGCACATTGCCTCTTTAAGATGTTCAAAGGCCTTAGTTGCTTCGGGAGTCCATGAAAATGCATCTTTCTTCAATAATGTTGTTAGAGGTGTTGCTATTCTCCCATAATTCTTAACAAACTTGCGATAATACCCTGTTAAACCGAGAAATCCTCGCAACTGCTTTATATTTGTGGGGACTTTCCATTCCTTAATGGCTTTAATTTTGTTAGGGTCTACCTTAACACCCTCGTGAGATACAATATGACCCAGATATTCCACCTCTTGTACTCCAAAGAAACATTTGGATGTTTTTGCATACAATTGTTTCTCCTGCAATAGTTTGAGCACCTTGTCAACATGTTGAACATGATCCTTCCAAGACCTATTGTAGATTAGTATATCATCAAAAAATACTAGCACAAATTTTCTAAGGAAGGGTTTGAAAATGGAATTCATCAATCCTTGAAATGTAGAAAGTGCATTGGTAAGGCCAAAAGGCATGACCAAAAACTCATAATGACCCTCATGAGTTCGAAATGCTTTTTTCGGAATATCTTCAGTCTTCATTCTAATTTGATGATATCCTGAACGAAGATCCAACTTGGTAAAATAAATTGCTCCATGTAATTCATCCAATAATTCATCAATCACAGGAATGGGAAATTTATCTTTAATGGTGAGCTTATTAAGCTCCCTATAATCCGGACACATTCACCATGATCCATCCTTCTTGTCTACCAATACTACAGGAGCAGAGAAAGAACTTTGACTAGGTTGAATTATACCCGCCTCTAACATTTCTGCAATCATACGTTCAATTTCGCTCTTTTGGAAGTAAGGATATCTATAAGGCCTGATGTTTGGAGGAACACTTCCAGGAATCAAATGAATAGCATGATCATGATCACGAATAGGTGGGAGTCCTTTGGGAGTTTCAAACACCTTGGAATGATTGTCCAAGACTTTTTGGAGATCTGCAGAAATAGATGATTTTGATGTTGGAAATTATAGTGAGCATAATTGTGCAATTACGCCTCGTTGTTCTTTCTTTAGAAGCTTTGTCATGAAATTAGAGCTTATTATCTTTCCCAGCTTCCCTGCAATACCCCGTAATTCAACTTCCTTACCTTTTGAAAAAAATTTCAAGAAAATTTCTTGAAAATTAAAATCTACTGTCCCCAAAGATTGTAACCATTGTACTCCTAGTACCACATCAACACCTCCCATAGGAATCGAAAGCATTGGACTATTCAATACATATTCCCCCATGGTTAGCTTGATATTATGGCATTTTCCAGAGCAATTTATAGTTCCTCCATTTGCAACCATCACTTGACATTCTGGTGATGGGTATAGGAAACAATTCAATTCCTTGGCTACCTTACAATGAATAAAATTATGGGTACTACCTGAATCAATCAACACTATTACCTTTTTCTTCTTGATATGTCCTTCTATCTTAAGAGTTTGATGAGTGGTAATTCCTGCCAATGCATTACATGCTATGGTCGGACTCATTTCTTCCTCTTCTAGGGTTGGTTCTTGGTGTATACCCTCTTCTTTTGAAAATTCTTGTTCATTTTCTTCTTCCTCTTCACAATCTATGTAAAATAATTTCTTCTCAGCACACTTATGACCTTTAGTGTATTTTCTATCACAACTGTAGCAAAGCCCTTTTGCTCTTTTTCTTCCAATTGTTGTGGTGTCAACCTTGTAGGTTGTGGAAATCTAGGAGTAGCAACACTTCCCTCTTTATAGAAGTGAGTGGTAGGCTTCCTTGTCGCCATAATTTTACATTCTATTTTTCTTGCCAACCTGAATGCCTTCTCCAATGAATCAGGTTCCAAAACATGAACTTCATGTTGGATGTTATCCTTTAAAGTACCTATGAAGAGATAAATCCTGTGTTCCTTTGGAATATCAGTTACCCTTATATTCAATTTTTTGAATTCCTCAATGTGCTCCCCCACTGGACACTTTTGTTTGAGATTTATCAATTGGTTAAAGAAGGTGTTGCTCTTTGTATCCTCATAATGTGCTATCATTTCCTCTGTAAAAATTGACCAAGTGACAATTTTTTTACAGGAGCAAAGCCATCAATACCATACAAATGTATTTTGTTCTAAATTTAAAGTTGTGATGCGCACCTTTTGTGCATTTTGCACATTATTGAGATCAAAATATTGCTCTATCTATAGTATCCATGTTACAGGATCCTTTCCATCAAATTTCCTCATATCCATTTTTGGAATATGGTGGTTCTTCCTTCCAACATTAGATTTTATGAAATCATGATTAACATTTATTTTTTTCTCATCATGAGTTTCATCTACTATATTTTCACAATTTGGAAACATTTCTTGTATCAAATTTGTCAAACCTTCCATGTCTACTTTTAGATCCTTCTTCATGTTTTCCATTTTTTCATCGATCTTAGCTTCCATGTCATCAATCTTAGATTCCATGCCAGCTTCCATGCCATCCATGCCATTCTTCAAACCATCCATCTCAGATTCCACGCCTTTCTTCAAACCATCCATCTTAGTTTCCACGCCTTTCTTCAAAACTTCCATGTCATTTTTTGTTGCTCTTTGCGAGAGCGAAATTTGTTGCACTTGCTCTTGTAATTTTGATATGTCATGTTTCCATTCTTCATCTTCATGAGTCATAGTAGAGCCTTCTAAAGGCTTAATGGGTGTTGAATTATTTTTAGGGGCCATTTTAGAATCTAATACTGATATATATTCTACAATATGCCTTTGGAATCAATTCAACTTGATTCTTAAAACTAGACTTATGCAATTCGAAAAAAAAAATACACACCTTTTACTTTCTTTTGAGGAGCTCGATATTGAAATTGAATTATCTCTATAATTGTGGATCCTAAATATTTGAAATTCGGCCCTATAGTAGCCCTCTGAAGCTTCTTTCAAATGCCACAGGTCTGATCTGATTTGGATTCTTCAAGACAAATTCATGTTCAAACTCCCACAATGACCCAATTATGGACTGGTTCAGTAGAGCGAATTTTTACGACTTGCCACGTGTCACTATTTTCTCCTTTGGCTTTGAAATTTATAGATAGAAAACTACAGTCTGTGTACTTACGGTCACTTTTTACAGCATTCCAATCCGATTCGCAAAGAGAGAGTTATGAAGATTTTCCCATTATCACTTCTTTGAGATGAAATTCAGAAGCCTGAAAAATCCCTAACTTCCACATATCATATCTCCACCAATATTGCGAACCAAGATCTGAAATTTTGCGACGATGTTCCTCAAGATTTCGGCTTCGTACTCTAAAAATTTCAGCATTTGAAACTTCGTAGAAACAAATTTATAGTGAAAATTCCACGTTGACCTATTTAGGTTAAATTCAGGAGCCTGCAAAATGACCTACCTTCCACAGATCATATCTCCGAAAATATTGCGAACCAAGCTCTGAAATTTTGCGACACTGTTCCTCAAGATTTTGGCTTCGCACTCTAAAATTTCATCTTCTAAACCTTCATAGAGAAAACGTTATAGCGAAAATTCCATGATGACATGTTTGGAGCAACGAAACCCTAGAATCCCAAAGCTCTGATACCAAATGTTGTGAAACTAGCTCCAAAAATAGAAGAAAAGAGATATCAACACCTTAGAAATAAGCCAATTCAAGGGGGCAACCTCCAATACATTACATGAATGAAAAATTCTTGGATGATACAAATTACAAAACCTCCTTTCTATATATAGGAGTCCATGGGGCCATAATGTAATCCTAGCTGACCTAACAATAATAATTTAAGGGCACAATAATAACAATATGGGGGTTACAGGGGTACAATAATAAAAATAAGGGGGTTACACTAACAACAATAAGATACTATACTAGTAATATAGGGACCTAACATGCAGAATGTGTACAATCATCCTGTTGACGACGTCTACCTAGCCATCAGTCTGGGGATGGAAAGTTGTGGACTTGGTGAGCTTGGTGTCCAGCATTGACCAGAGGCTGGACCAAAATGTGTTGAGGAACCTACTGTCCCGATCGAATATGATAGACTGTGGGATCCCAAAGTGCACCCACACTTGTTCAAAGAAGAGTTTAGCAATGTCTTCTATTGTGATATTCTTTTTGCAGGCCACCATAATGGCCATCTTCGAGAATCTGTCAGTGACCATGAAAACACAATCGTTTACATGCTTAGTAGAAGGAAGGCCCAACATGTAATCCATGGAGATGGATTCCCAAGGTTGAATAGGGGTAGGTAGCGGAGTATAGATGCCTTGATTCTTGATGGTCTTTTTGGTAATGGAATAAGTAGTGCAGGATCTCATGTACTTCCCAACATCATGTCAAAGGTTCGACCAATAAAAATACTTCTGCGATACTGCCACTATTTTCTCGACCCTAAAATGCCTCACGACTTCACTGTAGTGTGCTTCCCAAATCATCTTGGCACGCTCGCTTAAAGGAACACAAAGGTGTCCCGGGTGACATAGCAGTGCATATTGGAGGTGAAATTTTGGAACTTGAGTGTTTTGTATGTGTGGCCAAATTCTAGATCGCTCTTGTAGAGAAGCTGCCAATCAGAAGTCTTGTTCCCACAAGAGTTGAGAACGGTGGTTAGCGCCACGATGGGTGGTCGACTGAGGTATTATCCAACATTATAGGTGCTTCCCTTCTTGTGCTTGATGGTCAGATGAAACTGTTGTAGATATGTGGACCACTTCTTATGGCGATCATTATGCAACTTCCCTTGTGTCTGTATGAACTGCAAGGGTCAATGGTCTATGTGGATGACCATTTCCTTCCCCAAAATGTAATGCTTCCATTGTCGAAAAGCCTTCACAATGGAATACATTTCTTTGTCATAAGTGGGATACTTTCAGACTGTGTCGGACAATGTCTCACTGTGATATGCCACTAGATGCCCCTGTTGAGTAAGAAATTCCACAATAGCATAGTCAGAGGCATCTATCTCAATCTCAAATGGTTGTTGCAAGTCTGGTAATGTGAGCACTGGGGCAGATCAGAGGTGATGTTTCAATTCTACGAATGCTTTCTGTTGATATTCCGACCAAAATAATTTTTCTTTCACTCCTTCCTTGGTGAGTTGACTTAAGGGCCCAAGTGATATGAGAGAATCCCAACACGTACCTGCGGTAGAAATTAGCAAGACCCAGAAAGTTGCGAAGCTCTGTTAGAGTGGTTGGGGCTAGCCAATCCCAAATGACTTGGATCTTGGTTGGATCCACATGCACCCCCCATTCATCAATAATGCATCCCAGATACTGAACCTAGGTCATGCCAAAAGTGCACTTCTCCAAATTGGCACACAACTTGTGATGCCGCAGTGTTTGGAGGACATGTCGGATGTGGTGGAGGTGCTCTTCCCAAGTCTGGCTGAAGATTAGAATGTCATCCAAGTACACTAGAACAAAAGAGTTGGTGAATGGTTGTAATATGTCGGCCATCAGCCTCATGAAGGTTGCAGGAGCATTCATAAACCTGAAAGGCATGACCAGCCATTCGAAAAGGCCCTCCTTAGCTTTGAAGGCAGTCTTCTACACATCGAAGGGTTCGATTAGTACCTGGTGATACCCGGAATTCAAGTCGATCTTGCTGAAATATTTTGCCCCTTTGAGTTGGTCCAGAAGGTCATCAACCTCTGGGATTGAGTACCTATTCTAGATAGTGATCTTGTTCAACACCCGATAGTTAATACAGAGTCTCCAAGTCCCATCCTTCTTCTGTACCAACATGATCGAGCTCCCACAGGGCGATGAACTCGGCCGAATGTGAACTTTATGTAGCGGCTCATGAATCCGCCTCTTGATTTCATCGTTCTTGAGAACAAAGCACTGATAGATCAGTCCATTAGAAAGCGACGCACTTGGGGTCAGATCAACGGGGTGCTTGACCTATCAGTGCAGAGGCACCCCTATGGGCGAGGTGAAGATGTCCCTGTACTCCTCCACGACCTTGTCCATTTGTTGTTGTCGTGCGATGGATCCCTGTCTGGAGGTCGTGGCCACAATATTCTTCTTGCCCTGGGGGCATATCATCAGGAAAACAAATTTCCCGGTTTTGGAAATGAGCTTACTACATTGTTTTATAGTAACCAAAGAGATAGCAGCAGGCGGTGGTACCTATGGTATCATGTACAACTTATTTCCCAAAGTAACAATAATAGCGCAAGGTCGAGACTCATACACAACATGTCGCTTCCACAAGTATGGTTGGCATAATAATATATCCCAAACATCAAGAGGAGAAATGTCACATAATACCTTATCCTTGAAGGGCTTGATGTTGTAGGGAAAGCAGCACTGTTGGCTGACACGGAGATCCCATCCTTGGTGAAGCCACCCGATGGTGTACGGATGTGGGTGTTCTGTGGTCGGCAAGCCTAACTTCTTCATGAACTCTCTTGAGATGAGGTGCTTTTGGCTCCCACTATCGACAATGAACTATAGCAGGGAACCCTTTACCCACATTTTGGAGTGGAAGAGATGCTCCTCCTCCTTTGGATCTTCCGGTTCCTCCTTCTGGATCTTTGCAGTGGCAACCGTGGCATTGGGCCCCACATCAATAATATTCTTTCCTTTGTCATTCCCCTTGTCAGGTTCTGATTCATATTTGGAGCATGCATCTGATTAAGAAGCCCTCATCTCGGCCACCAACGGTTACTTGGACCGACACTCACTTATATTGTGAGTGGAGCTCTTATGGAACTCACACCACTTTCTTGTGTCCTTCTTTGGCTTCGCGGTGTTGTTCTTTACTTGTGGCTTCGGAAAGTTTTCTTGGGCCGCCATGCCTTAGCTTCATCCTTTGTTCTGCAGTTTGGGGGTGTTGTCGCTCCTAGAGATATCCTTAAGTTGCAAAATACCAGTGCCTAGGACATCTTAAAATCAAAGGTTAAATGTGGAAAATTGTATAAGTGCCTCTAACAGAATATGGAATAAGAGAACAATGGTTTTGGTGGTTCATGGATGGAGAAGACCTTGGATTTGATTCATGTGAATTCCCTATACTATGAGAGGGCTCAAGAGGTTGTGAGGCTTGATCGGATTTTAAATGGACAAGTATAAAACAATAAGCAGAAGATTTAAAAGTATGCAGAGGCGTTGAGAAAGAACAAAGAAGGAACCCACTAGAGATAGGCTTAAGAGGATAAAAAATATGTCACCCGCGAACTCTGATCTGAAAATGGTCTGGATAACCTATATGTATTTCAAGAACCTACCACTCAATTTTAATTAAAATGATCTAGCTTTTACTTGACAATTTTGCGGAATTATTTACTTGAAAGTGGTGTAGGAATTTTTATTGTTTATATGTCTTAACTTCATTTTTTCTTGCTGTAATTTAACATGTATGACAACAACATAATGCAGCAAATAATCATTTAAACACAACAACAATTTTAATCTAGGAATTCACCCGAAATCTCGTGGGCTACGTCTCCTTTGAGCTTTGTCATCATGACTCAGCTCTTTGGGATTATGGTAAGTGTTTTTACAAGTAAATACTTAATTCCAATCAATACAAAAATGATCCAAAGGACTAAAAATACCATAAATATCCCTCTAATGGCTGTCGAAATTCTGCAAATAGCTTTACGCTCTTGTTGACACGATTCCTTCTGTCAGTGCACTAAGATACTCTGAGCTTCTAAATGGCACAAAATCCCTCAGAATTATATTTCTATCACTTAAACCACTCTTTATATATCCAATACACATCACACACCAAATACCAACAGGTAAATTTCTCAAATTGAGCACAGCATCCCCAAACTAGGCTTTCCTCCACGGTTTGCCCAGGGCTGCCCAAAACTTCAAATCAGCTTCTCAAGCTCTAGAAGTTCTCAAAACGTTCTGAAACCACTTCCATCGGTTCAAAAATGACTTAAATAGTCAATATAGAGTTTTGGTTAATCAAAATTAGCCTCCGGCTGCTCCAGTTTGGCCTCAATCACCTATTGGCACCCCCTGGCAATAAGGTCAAGGAAAACTTCTCTGCTGAGTTTTCGACCTCTATAAGTTATCAAAAATTTCTGAAACATCTTTCATTAGATTCATAATAATTTTTACATCAATAATTACCACTGGTTCTCTGCAAATGGTCTCAAACAGCTCTTTCTAAGCCCTACACTGCTGCTGGCAAAAGCTGGCACTAATGACCCCTGGAACTTTACTGAAGCTTTTAGGCCTTCAAAAATTCTATACAAGCTCTTAAAACCATTTAATAAGATTCATAAAATATTAATTATCCAATTTAAACTATTGGAACTCTGGAAAAGGACTCTAAATCCCCTGGTTAGGCCTCAAACTGAATTTGTCTCATGGTGGCCTTGATGGCTCCTTCATCTTCCCTGAAGAAAAATATGTTGAATATCACCTCCAATAAACCTGAAACCTGTCCCAAAGTGTTCAAGAGGTCGAAGAGACCCAAAATTGACTAAAATTTCGTCCAATTTGGTTCAATAATGAGGAATTTATGGCTTCTGCAAGAAAAATGCCCAATGTCACCCAAAAACCCCACTAAATGTGGGATAACTCCAGTTAGCAGCGCTAAATTGTCCAACTCCGCCAGAATTAGCAGACTGCACCTAATATGATCGAGTGGTTAGTGGTGGCATTTAATGTTACTTTAATGCTAGCCACATGTAACGGTTGGCGGAAAACCCGGGCAGTTACCGTCACATAACCGTAACTTAACTATTTAAACCGCCCGTATTAAATGCTAGCATTGTGCTCTATCACATGCTATGGTTTGTTAGCCATTTTCTCCGCCGGTTGTAAGGCCTAAGGTTGTGGGTGGTTGGGTATTATGGGGTCGGTTTAAAGTGGGACTAGCCCTTCTTCCCGCCATTGAAACAATTTAAAAACTTTAAATGTCACCCATCTACTATGAAGATTAAGACATAACGTGTGGCACAATGGCACTGCGTGCGCCCTATGCAGTGGAGGTCCGAGTTTTGAACCTTGTAAGTTGAAATTTTTTTAACATACGACAATTTCTCCATGGCCTGGGGCCACGTGGCGGCCTCCGGGCTTGCCACATGGCACTCCTTAATTGGCCAGAATCAAAATAAGTCAAACCATTGACCAATATAAAGTTGCCACTTGTCAGCATATAATTCGTCTGAATGGAATATTACAAGGAATATTTTGAGGAATATTCCCAGAATATTCCTTGGAATATTCTTTTTTTATTTTTCCAAATCCATAAAAGTCAAACTTGGTCAATTGAAAAATGGAGTTTACTGGAGACTTCAAACCTTCATAACCTTCACATACGATGTCAGTTTTGAGAACCGTTCACGGTGCCAAAATCGCAGCGACAAGACCTTTTCGGTCATTTAGGTTTGAAACTCCTCTGAGCACTTTGAATTTTGAGCTATCATTTTGGTCCATGATCCAGTTCTGATCAAACTCAGAGGAGGCAGATATGAATGAGATGTGGAAAAATACAAAGGTTCGTGGAGCGAAAATTAAGGGAGTGCAACAAGCTTAATGCATGAGCATTAACACCTTAGCAATATACAACACGAATTCATGAATAAAATTGCAGACCACTGGCAGATACATTAGACGAACCATCTAAGAAGCAAAGCATGAAAGATGATTATACATAAAAAGGAGATTACCGATAACAGAAGAAAATAGGTACATACTACTCATTGCTCCATCTGGAATCCAAGTAACAGCTTTGTATCATATTAAGTTTAAATATCTCTCCCAAACATGTATCTCAGAGCACAGGGAGCACAATCATACAAAACTACAGCAAAATTATTCAAAATTCCAGAACCCGTCTTTCATCTTAGAACTCACTATATATAGAGTTCTCCTTGAGGGTTTACAATTGAATATTTTGTCATGATCAACCCACACAGGTGAAAACCAAAATATCCCAACAAAATATCAGAGCGTACATCAAGCAATCACTCCTGCAACATAAAAATCAAAACAGAATTGGGTAAAATCAGGATTTTACTAGCGAAACATCACTATCTAATAGTAAAAAGAACAGAACAGTTGGCCAAGGAGGCCCAATTCCAGAATCTTCAAAGGAGTGGCGAGAAGTGGTTGAGAATAGGTGGGTGGTCTAGCCTTTATCATATAATTCTCTCTGTTGTTTGGAATCCTCCACTCTCTAAATTTCATGATTTCCACTCAGCAATTGTGAAATGACCAGTCGTACTGCGTGATTGGCTATTTAGAGGAGGTTTCCTCAGAAAACTGAATAAACCATACTTTCATGCTCCACCCAAAAGCCCATGTTGTGTTTGAATTGAAAACCGAGAACCGTAATTCGGAGGGGGGCATGGATGGCGAAAGCGAAAGTGGAGTTAGCATGGCTTATTAACACTGAAAATATCAAAACAAAGGCTAGAGAAGGGACTTGATGACGTGGCACGAAGGTGGGGTCCCAAATCCATATCGTAAATCACGGATTGTGAGCCTTTTTATAAACGGCGGGAGGTGATTGATAAAATATGCGATGGGTGGAAGTGACGTGGCAAACAAAGGTAGGGCCCAAGCTTCATCGCAAATCGCAATCGGAAGAGTTTAGTTATGAGGAGCGGGAGCTAAGGGTTAAACTTCGTGAAGTGAGATATGCGATGTGGCCCCACCCATATCGCAAATTGCAAGATTTTCAAGTTATCGCACATCGCGGAATTTAGTAGTTACCACATATCATAATATTTAGAATATATCGCACATCGCAGAATTTAGGTTATTGCATCACAACTTGAATTATTTAACCTGCGATGTATTTGAAGTGTAAACATAAAAAATTGTGACTACGAAGTGAAATGGGCGGCGAGGAAATGGGTCCCACTATATCGCATCGGTGGGGTTTTAAGGTGGAAAAATTAGTTGTGAAAAGGTAAAGAGTGAGAATGCAAAAAGGTAAGGAGGGGGTTAGGTTATTTGTGGTTTATGATAAGTATGATGTATATGTACCGAGCAACCTAAAGTGTGGGGGCAGAGCTTGTTTCTTCAACTATAAAAATCAAGTTTTAATAGTTCAAAAAGGGGGTTTGAAAGAAATGATGCATGGGGCTTTAGAAAAATGGAAAGATGAATGGAAAAAGAGGGTAAATGAAGGGTAGGAAGGGGTTAGATGGAATGAATGAGGGAAGTATGGATTTTTCTGACCATCACACTTAATCAGCGAAACTTTCCTCTTTCAACTAAATTAAGAGGCAAATAGATTCATTTGAAGCTCTTTGACAATTAGGATTTCCCTTCCTTTCTCCTTCTCCACTTTGTGTGTGGTCACAGGCCAACATTGGCTCCATCTGAGGATGACGTGTTGTTCTAAGTGCGTTGAGAACCAGAAAACCAGAATGCCTGTGCCTTATTGGGCTCATGGACTCACAAATGAATATTGTAAGCCTGAAGTGAAAATGCAATCGAGTTGTGCACTGCCAACAGTATAAAACAAAAATCACTTCCTCACCTTGAAAATTTTGAATGTTGAAATCTAAACTATGCTGAAACTAGAAACTGAAACACACTTAAAATAAAAACTGCAAAGCAATCCGAAACTAAACTGGAAATATGCTCATAGTATTGAGCTTATAATTGGCACTCATACCTACACCTATTCTGATAAGAAATTATCCCATCAAATAATAATAAAACTTCTAATTTAACCAGTTAAGCAAATGAGTGCTTAACTAAAATTGGCATCCCATTCCTGTAGGTAGAGAAATGGGTTTAAAATGTGGCAACTTATCTCTTCCACTGAATTCCATAGCTTCATTGATGAACCTAGCAAATTCTTCTTCAATGATGGCTGCAATATACTAACCAAAGGATCACGGTAAAAATGCAGTATGATTTTTTCTGGAGGATTTGTAACCAGAAAACAAACCTCATTCCAAACTGCTACTTTTCTTCCATGTTCCCACTGATTGTCTTCCAACAGCAAGGATGACTCTTGTTTCTTCTCCTTTTCCATTATAATCAACTGCTTTGTGTGCTCTTCATCATTTCCTTTTTCATACGGAGGCTTGCAGGGGAGCTGCAAACGCTCAATCTTCTCGTGTAAAGGATCTTGAATAATGAGTGATATGTTGTGTTTCCTCCTTAACATCCCATGAAGAACTTAATGATGAAGAACCTTTATGATCTTTTTCAAGGTCTTCACACTCAGAAAGAATATTTGAGTGGTCTTCAAGCAGTGAACCTGGTTGGTCTTATTTTGGCAAGCTTTCTTGGATTTCAAAGGGCATACTTGATTGGTGTTCAATCTTTGAATACAACACTACTGGCTGAAGGTGCTCTTGTGGATCTAGACAATTAAACTCTGTTGCCCCTACTTCCAGATCACCAGATTGCTGTTGATTTTTAGTGTTATCCCCCGGGAAACACTCCAGTTCTTCCCCTTCTTCATGGAGGGTAAGCTCACCTCCCTATTCTTCAGCATAGGTTAGAAACTAGTTTTCTATATTCGGTCCAAAAACCACCCTAGGTTGTTCTTCTTGGAGATTGAAGGGTGTGGGCCCTCTTTTGGTAATGGCTTCTTCGAACTTCTCTTTAGGAGGGTCGAGCAGTTTCAAGGATATAGATGAGGGTTTATTATCTCTTGGAGGATCAACTTCTTGCTTTTTGGAAGAGGATGCAATGACCTTATGAGGGATTGATTCTTCTAATGGCTTATTCCCTTTACTAGAAAGACTAGGAGGGATTTTTTCTCTTGATATCGACTCTTCATTTTTTCTTGCCCTCAGGTTCTCTTTCTAGAGGACCGAGGTCATACTTCTTATGCAGTTGAGCGTGCATGAAATCTATGAACTGTCTGCAGTAGTTGTCAATCTCTTGATCCTCTGGAGGAACTTCTTCTTCTTCTTGTTCCCCTTTCAGGATGGGTTCACCCTCAACATCATCAAAGTAGGCGAGGAATTAATATTCTTGGTTGTCTGTGACTTCCTCGGCCTGTTGCAACAGCTGCAGAGGGGGCCTCCAATATTGAGGATTAAACCCCCAGTTAGGAATCATTTGGTTGGAACGAGGAGGGGAATTATTGGCCTTCGATTCAAGCTTAACCAACTTATTTGAGAGGTTTTTTATCAGCTTATTCATCTCTTCGATTCTATGCTCCTGTAATTCCCTCTCCTGATTTGAGATAGAAGCCTCCTCCCCCTTCTTTCTTCTAGCTTCATGTTCTATCTTACCCTTGAACTTACTAGTAGAAGCAAAGTTTTCTTCTACCTCCAATGCATCAGTCTAGATTTGATCCAAATATGTGGATCTTATTTCGCTTAAGGTGAACCCAAAATCTGGCTCAAAAGCAACTACGAAAACGACCTTAGCAGTTGCTTGGGGAGGCTTTATCTCGACAGGGAGATTATTATAGAGTTTATTGAACCTCTTTATAAATTATGTTCTATCCACATTTTGTCTTTTCTTGAGAGCATTGAACTATGTGAGGACATATCCATGGTCCCTCTTTTCTCCCCATTTCGATGTGAAGAAATTTTCCATTTCTTCCCAAGTGTGGACTGTGTTGTTGGCTAGAGACTTGAACCATTTCTGGGCTTCTCCTTCCAAGGATTGGACGAAAAGCCTCAACACCACATCTAGGTTCTCTACATTTACATTCTCAGCAAAAGTGCAAAAGTTTTCAATATGCTTATGCGTAGAATTACTATCTTCCCCAGTGAACCGAGGCAACCGCTCTAGATAGTCTTGTGGCATATCATTTAGAGGCCAAGGGAGGGCCAAGGGGACATAATTGTTCAAAAGGAAACTCGGCACAACCATCTGATTTAGAGGTGCAGGTAGATGATGGATCTGAATCTGGTGTGAATCCTAGTGAAAGCCAGTATTACTTTTGATCAGGACTATTTTACAGTGGAGTCACCAAGGTGAATAATATGCAACTCTCAACCCTTTGTGCTCACCTGATTGAAGGGTGAAGATAATGTCTTATCCCAGGGAAAGGTTTTCTAATTCGTTCCATGGAAACAGTGCCAAAAATATGCTGTCGCTCCTAGAGAAGACATTGAGTTGCAAAATACCAGTGCCTAGGACATCTTAAAATCATAGGTTAAATGTGGAAAATTGTATAAGTGCCTCTGACAGAATATGGAATAAGAGAACAATGGTTTTCGTGGTTCATGGATGGAGAAGAGCTTGGATTTGATTCATGTTAATTCCCTATACTGTGAGAGGGCTCAAGAGGTTGTGAGGCTTGATGGATTTTAAATGGGCCAAGTATAAAACAATGAGCAAAAGCTTTAAAATTATACAGAGACATTGAGAAAGAACAGAGAAGGAACCCACCATAGACATGTTTAAAAGGATTAAGAATCTGTCACCCATGAACTCAGAGGAAACGGATATGAATGAGATGTGGAAAACAACAGAGGTTCGTGGAGCGTGAATTAAAGGAGTGCAACAAGCTTAATGCATGAGCATTAACACCTTAGCGTTATACAACACAAATTCATGAATAAAATTGCAGACCACCGGCAGCTACATTTCACGAACCATCTAAGCAGCAAAGCATGAAAGATGATTATAAATAAAAAGGAGATTACCGATAATAGAAGAAAATAGGTACATGCTACTCATTGTTCCATCTGGAATCCAAGTAACAACTCTATAATATATGAAGTTTAAAAAAATCTCCCAAATATGTATCTCAGAGAACACAGAGCACAATCATACAATATTATAACAGAATTCTTTAAAATTCAAGAACCCATATTTCATCTTAGAACTCACTACATATAGATTTCTCCTTGAGGGTTTATGATCAAATATTATGTTGTGATCGACCCACATAGGTGAAAACCAAAATATCCTAAAAAACTATCAGAGCGTGCATCAAGCAATCACTCCTGCAACAGAAAAATCAAAACAGAATTGGGTAAAATCGTGATTTTACCAGCGAAACATCACTATCTAACAGTAAAAATAATAAAACAGTTGGCTAGGGAGGCCCAATTATAGAATCTTCAAAGGAATGGCGAGAATTGGCTGAGAACAGGTGGGTGGTCTGGCCTTTATCATATAATTCTCTCTGCTGTTTGGAATCCTCCACTCTCTAAATTTCATGATTTCCACTCAGCAACTGGTAAATGACCAATCATAATGTGTGTGCTTGGCTCTTTAGAGGAGATTTCTTAAGAAAACTGAATAAACCATACTTTCATGCTCCACCCAAGCCCATGCTTTGTTTTGAAATGCAAACCAGGAACCGTATTTCGGAGGGGGGCTTGGATGGTGGAAGCGAAAGTGGAGTTAGAAGGGCTTATTAACACTTGAAATATTGAAATAGAGGCTAGGGAAGGGACTTGATGATGTGGCGTGGAGGTGGGGTCCCAAATCCATATCATAAATCGTGCATCGGGAGCCCTTGTTATAAACGATGGGAGGTGACTGATAAAATATGCGATGGGCATAAGTGACGTGGAATATGGAGATAAGGCCCAAGCTTCATCGCAAATCACAATTGGAAGAGTTTAGTTATGAGGAGTGGGAGCTAAGGGTTAAATTTCGCAAAGTGCGATATGCGATGTGGCCCCACTCATATCACAAATTGCAATATTTTAAAGTTATCGCACATCGCAGAATTTAGCAATTAACGCATATCACAACATTTAGGATATATCGCACATCGCATAATTTAGGTTATCGCATCACAACTTGAATTATTTAACCTGGGATGTATTTAAAGTGTAAACATAAAAACGTTGATTGCAAAGTGCGATGGGCAGTGAGGAAATGGGTCCCACTATATCGCATCGACGAGGTTTTAAGGTGGAAAACTTAGCTGCAAAAAGGTAAAGAGTGCGAATGTGAAAAGGTAAGGAGGGGGTAAGGTTCTTTGCGGTTTATGATAATTATGATATGTATGTATCGAGTGGCCTAAAGTGGGGAGGAAGAGATTTTTTCTTCAACTATAAAAATCAAGTTTTAATAGTTCAAGAAGGGGGTTTGAAAGAAAAGACGTGTGGGACTTTAGAAAAATGGAAAGATGAAGGGAAAAAGAGGGTAAATGAAGGGTAGGAAGGGGGTAGATGGAATGAATGAGGGAAGTATGGATTTTTCTCACCATCACACTTAATCAGTTACACTTTCCTCTTTCAACTAAATTAAAATGAAAATAGATTCATTTGAAGCTCTTTGACAGTTAGGATTGCCCTTCCTTTCTCCTTCTCCACTTTGTGTGCGATCACAGACCAACATTGGCTCCATCTAGGGACAATGTGTTGTTCTAAGTGCATTGAGAACCTGTAGACCTAAATGTTTGTGCCTTATTGGCCTCATGGAGTCGCAAATGCATACTGTAATCCTGAAGTGAAAATATAACTGAGTTGTGCACTGCCAATAGTATAAAATAGAAATCACTACTGCACCTTGAAAATTTTGAATGTTGAAATCTGAACTATGTTGAAACTATAAACTAGAACGCACTTGAACTGAAAATAGCAAAGCAATTTGAAACAAAACTGGAAATATGCTCATAGTACTGAGCTTATTGTTACTCCTACCTACACCTAGTCTGATAAAAAATTATCCCATCAAATAATAATTAGACTTCCAATGTAACTAGTTAAGAAAATGAGTGCTTAACTGAAATTTCCATCCCATTCCTATAGGTAGAGAAATGGGTATAAAATGTGACAACTTATCTCTTCCACTAAATTCCATAGCTTCATTTATGAACCTGGAAAATTCTTCCTTCACAGATGGCTGCAATATAGTAACCAAAGGGTCATGGTAAACAGGCAATATGAATTTTTCTGGAGGATTTGTAACCAGAAAACAAACCTCATTCTAAACTATTGATTTGCTTCCGTGTTCCCACTGATTGTCTTCAAACAGCAAGGATGACTCTTGTTTCTTCTCCTTTTCCATTATAATCAACTGCTTTGTGTGCTCTTCATCATTTCCTTTGTCATACGGAGGCTTGCAGGGGAGATGAAAACTCTCAATCATCTCACATAAAGGATCTTGAATAATGACAATATTTTTTGTTTCCTCCTTAAAATCCCATGAAGAACTTAATGATGAAGAACCTTTATGATATTCTTCAAGGTCTGCACACTCAGAAAGAATATTTGAGTGGTCTTCAACGAGCGAACCTGGTTGGTCTTCTTTTGGCAAGCATTCTTGGCTTTCATAGGGCACACTTGATTGGTGTTCAATCTCTGAATACAACACTATTGGTTGAAGGTGCTCTTGTGGATCTAGACAATTGAAATTTTCTGCTCCTGCTTCTAGATCACCATATTGCTGTTGATTTTTAGTGTTGTCCCCTAGGAAACACTCCAGCTCTTCCCCTTCTTCATGGGGGGTAAGCTCGCCTCCCTCTTCTTCAACAGAGGCTAGAAACTGGTTTTCTATATTCAGTCCAAAAACAACCCTAGGTTGTTCTTCTTGGAGATTGAAGGGTGTGGGCCCTTTTTTGGTAATGGCTTCTTTGAACTTCTCTTTAGGAGGGTCGGGCGGTTTCAAGGGTATAGATGAGGGCTTCTTATCTTTTGGAGGATCATATTCTTGCTTTGTGGAAGAGGATGCAGTGGCCTTATGAGGGGCTAATTCTTCTAATGGCTTCTTCAATTTACTAGCAGGACTAGGAGGGGTTTGTTCTCTTGATATCGACTCTTCATTTTGTTCTTGCCCCCAGGTTCTCTTTCTGGAGGACTTGAGGTCATACTTATTGTGGAGTTGAGCCTGCATGAAATCTATGAAATATCTGCAGTAACTGCCAATCTCTTGATCCTATGGAGGGACTTCTTCTTCTTCTTGTTCCCCTTTCAATATGGGTTCATCCTCCTCATCATCAGAGTAGGCAAGGAATTGATCTTCTTGGATGTCTGTGACTCCTTGGCCTGTTGCAACAACTGCATAGGGGGCCTCTGATATTGAGGATTAAACCCCCAGTTAGGAATCATTTGGTTGGTACGAGGAGGGGAATTATTGGCCTCCGATTCAAGCTTAACCAACTTATTTGAGAGGTTTTTGATCAACTTATTCATCTCTTCGATTCTATGCTCCTGTAATTCCATCTCCTGATTTGAGATAGACGCATCCTCCCCCTTATTTCTTCTAGCTTCATGTTATGTCTTCCCCTTGAACTTACCAGTAGAAGCAAAGTTTGCTTCTACCTCCAATGCATTAGTCTAGATATGACCCAAAGATGTGGATCTTCTTTTTTTAAGGTGAACCCAAAATCTGGCTCGAAAGCTCCTACGAAAACCACCTTAGCAGCTGCTTGGGGAGGCTTTATCTCAACAGGGAGATTATTATAGAGATTATTGAACCTCTTTATAAATTATTTTATATCCTCATTTTGTCTTTTCTTGAGAGCATTGAACTCTGTGACGACATATCCATGGTCCCTCTTTTCTCCCCATTTCAATGTGAAGATATTTTCCATTTCTTCCCAAGTGTGAACCATGTTGTTATCTAGAGACTTGAACCATTTATGGACTTCCCCCTCCAAAGATTGGACGAAAAGCCTCAACACCACATCTAGGTGCTCTACACTTACATTCTCAGCAAAAGCGCAGAAGTTTTCAATATCCTTCTGCGCAGAATTACTATCTTTCTCGGTGAACCAAGGCAACCACTCTAGATAGTATTATGGCACATAATTTAGAGGCTGAGGGAGGGCCAAGGGGGCATAATTTTTCAAAAGGAAGCTCAGCACAACCATCTTTTTTAGAGGTGGAGGTAGATGATGGATCTGAATCTGGTGTGAATCCTAGTGAAAACCATTATTACTTCTGATTAGGACTATTTTGCAGTGGAGTCACCAAGGTGAAGAATATGAAACTCTCAACCCTTTGTGCTCACCTGATTGAAGGGTGAAGATAATGCCGTATCCCAGGGAAAGGTTTTCTAATTCATTTGCTGGAAACAACACCAAAAAGATGTTGTCGCTCCTAGAGACAACCTTAAGTTGCAAAAGACTAGTTCCTAAGAAATCTTAAATCAGAGGTTAAATGTGGAGAATTGTATAAGTGCCTTTAACAGAATATGGAATAAGAGAACAATGGTTTTCGTGGTTCATGGATGGAGAAGAGCTTGGAGTTGATTCATGTGAATTCCCTATATTGTGAGAGGGCTCCAGAGGCTATGAGGCTTGATGGCTTTTAAATGGGCCAAGTATAAAACAATGAGAAAAAGCTTTAAAATTATGTAGAGGGGTTGAGAAATAACAAAGAAGGAACACACTAGAGGCAGGCTTAAGAGGATTAAGAATCTGTCACTCGCAAACTCAGAGGAAGCGGATATGAATGAGATGTGGACAACAACAGAGGTTCGTGGAGCGTGAATTAATGGAGTTCAGCAAGCTTAATGCATGAGTGTTAACACCTTAGCGTTATACAACATGAATTCATGAATAAAATTGCAGACCACCGACAGCTACATTACACGAACCATCTAAGTAGAAAAGCATGAAAGATGATTATACATAAAAATGAGATTACTGATAACAGAAGAAAACATGTACATACTACTCATTGCTCCATCTGGAATCCAAGTAACAACTCTGTATCATATTAAGTTTAAACATCTCTCCCAAATGTTTATCTTAGAGTGTAGGGAGCACAATCATACAAAACTACAGTAGAATTATTCAAAATTCCAGAACTCGTATTTCATCTTAGAACTCACTACAAATAGAATTCTCCTTGAGGGTTTAAGATTGGATATTCTATCATGATCGACCCACACAAGTGAAAACCAAAATATCCTAACAAACTATCAGAGCGTGCATCAAGCAATCCCTCCTGCAACAAAAAAATCAAAATAGATTTGGGTAAAATCAGGATTTTACCTGTGAAACATCACTATCTAACAGTAAAAAGAACAAAAAAGTTGGCTAGGGAGGCCCAATTCCAGAATATTCAAAGGGGTGGCGAGAAGTGGCTGAGAATAGGTGGGCAGTCTAGCCTTTATCATATAATTCTCTCTATTGTTTGGAATCCTCCACTCTCTAACTTTCATTATTTCCACTCAACAGTTGTAAAATGACCAATCGTACTACGCATTCTTGGCTCTTTAGTAGAGGTTTCCTGAACAAATTGAATAAACCATACTTGCATGCTCCACCCAAAATCTCGTGTTGTGTTTTGAATTGCAAACCGAGAACCATATTTTGGAGGGGGGCATGGATGGCAGAAGTGAAAGTGGAGTTAGCGGTGCTTATTAACACTGAAAAGATTAGAACTGGGGCTAGGGAAGGGACTTGATGATGTGGCGTAGAGGTGGGGTCCCAAATACATATCATAAATTGTGGATCGGGAGCCTTCGTTATAAACGGCGGGAGGTGACTAATAAAATATGCGATGGGCACAAGTGACGTGGCAGACGGAGGTAGGGCCCAAGCTTCATCGCAAATCGTAATCAGAAGAATTTATTTATGAGGAGTGGGAGTTAAGGGTTAAATTTTGTGAAGTGCGATATGCGATGTGGCCCCACTCATATCGCAAATCACAAGATTTTAAAGTTATCGCACATCGCAGAATTTAACAGTTACCACATATCACAATATTTAGGATATATTACACATCGCAAAATTTAGGTTATCGCATCACAACTTGAATTATTTAACCTGTGATGTCTTTAAAGTTTAAACATAAAAAACATCGATTGCGAAGTGCGATGGGCGACAAGGAAATGGGTCCCAATATATCTCATCGGCAGGGTTTTAATGTGGAAAACTTAGCTGCGAAAAGGTAAAGAGTGCGAATGCGAAAAGGTAAGGAGGGAGTAAGGTTCTTTGCAGTTCATGATAATTATGATATATATGTATCAAGCGGCCTAAAGTCGGGGGGCAGAGCTTGTTTCTTCAACTATAAAAATCAATTTTTAATAGTTCAAGAAGGGGGTTTGAAAGAAATGATGCGTGGGACTTTAGAAAAATGGAAAGATGAAGGGAAAAAGAGGGTAAATGAAGGGTAGGAAGGGGGTAGATGGAATGAATGGGGGCAGTATGTATTTTTCTCACCATCATGCTTAATCAATGACACTTTCCTCTTTCAAATGAATTAAAAGGCAAATAGATTCATTTGAGCCTCTTTGACAGTTAGGATTTCCCTTCCTTTCTCCTTCTCCACTTTGTGTGCAGTCATAGGCCAACATTGGCTCCATATGGGGACAACGTGATGTTCTAAGTGCGTTGAGAACCTGCAGACCTGAATTTATGTGCCTTATTGGGCTCATGGATTCACAAATGCATATTGTAAGCCTGAAGTTAAACTGCAACCGAGTTGTGCACTGCCAACACTGTATAAAACAAAAATCACTGACGCACCTTGAAAATTTTGAATGCTGAA
Organism: Pinus albicaulis; assembly: GCA_034641835.2. Taxonomy (NCBI): domain Eukaryota; kingdom Viridiplantae; phylum Streptophyta; class Pinopsida; order Pinales; family Pinaceae; genus Pinus; species Pinus albicaulis. The sequence continues at coordinate 345,324,376 of CM076581.1, read as the reverse complement.
ATCTGAACTATGCTGAAACTAGAAACTAAAACACACTTGAACTGAAAACTGCAAAGCAATCTGAAACTAAACTGGAAATATTCTCATAGTACTGAGCTTATTGGCACTCCTACCTACACCTAGTCTGATAAAAAATTATCCCATCAAATAATTATTAGACTTCCAATGTAACCAGTTAAGCAAATGAGTGCTTAACTGAAGTTGGCATCCCATTCATGTAGGTAGAGAAATGGGTTTAAAACATGGCAACTTATCTCTTCCAATGAATTTTGTAGCTTCATTTATGAACATGGAAAATTATTCCTTCACTGATGGCTACAATATACTAACCAAAGGGTCATGGTAAACATACAATATGAGTTTTTCTGGAGGATTTGTAACTAAAAAACAAACCTCATTCCAAACTGTTGCTTTGCTTCCGTGTTCTCATTGATTTTCTTCAAACAGTAAGGAATACTCTTGTTTCTTCTCCTTTTCCATTATAATCAACTTCTTTGTGTGCTCTTCATCATTTCCTTTGTCATACAGAAGCTTGCAGGGGAGTTGCAAACTCTCAATCATCTCGAGTAAAGGATCTTGAATAATGACAATATGTTGTGTTTCCTCCTTAAAATCCCATGAAAAACTTAATGATGAAGAACCTTTATGACCTTCTTCAAGGTCTTCACACTCAGAAAGAATATTTGATTGGTTTCAATCAACAAACCTGGTTGGTCCTCTTTTAGAAATCTTTCTTGGCTTTCATAGGGCACACTTGATTGGTGTTCAATCTATGAATACAAAACTACTAGATGAAGGTGCTCTTGTGGATCTAGAAAATTAAACTCTATTTCCCCTACTTCCAGATCACTAGAATGTTGTTGATTTTTAGTGTTGTCCCCTGGGAAACACTCTAGCTTTTCCCCTTTTTCATGGAGGGTAAGGTCGCCTCCCTCTTCTTCAGCACAGGCTAGAAACTGGTTTCTATATTCGGTCCAAAAACCACCCTGGGTTGTTCTTCTTGGAGATTAAAGGGTGTGGGCCCTTTTTTGGTAATGGCTTCTTCGAAATGTTCTTTAGGAGGGTCGGGCAGTTTCAAGGGTATCGATGAGAGCTTCTTATCTTTGAGAGGATCAACTTCTTGCGTTGTGGAAGAGCTGCAGTGACCTTATGAGGGGCTGATTCTTCTAATGGCTTCTTCCCTTTACTAGCAGGACTAGGAGGGGTTTTTTCTCTTGATATCGACTCTTCATTTTGTTCTTGCCATCGGGTTCTCTTTATAGAGGACCTAAGGTCATACTTCTTGTGGAGTTGAGCCTGCATGAAATTTACGAACTGTCTACACTAACTATCAATATCTTGATCCTCTAGAGGGACTTCTTCTTCTTATTTTTCCCCTTTTAGGATGGGTTCACCCTCGTTATCATCATATTAGGCGAGGAATTGATCTTCTTGGTTGTCTGTGACTTCCTTGGCATGTTGCAACAGCTGCAGAGGGGGCCTCCAATATTGTGGATTAAACCCCCAGTTAGGAATCATTTGGTTAGAACGAGGAGGGGAATTATTGGCCTTCGATTCAAGCTTAACCAGCTTATTTGAGAGGTTTTTGATCAGCTTATTCATCTCTTCGATTATATGCTCCTGTAATTCCCTCTGCGGATTTGAGATAGAAGCCTCCTCCCCCTTCTTTCTTCTAGCTTCATGTTCTGTCTTCCCCTTGAACATACCAGTCGAAGCAAAGTTTGCTTCTACCTCCAACGCATCAGTCTGGATCTTCTTTCTCTTAAGGTGAACCCAAAATCTGGCTCGAAAGCTCTTGTGAAAACCACCGTAGCAACTTCTTAGGGAGGCTTTATCTCGGCAGAGAGATTATTATAGACCTTATTGAACCTATTTGTAAATTATGTTATATCCTCATTTTGTATTTTCTTGAGAGCGTTTAACTCTGTGAGGAGATATCAATGGTCCCTCTTTTCTCCCCATTTCAATGTGAAGAAATTTTCCATTTCTTCCCAAGTGTGGACTGTGTTTTTGCCATAGAGACTTGAACCATTTCCGGGCCTCTCCCTCCAAGGATTGGACGAAAAGCCTCAACACCACATCTAGGTGTTCTACATTTACATTCTCAGCAAAAGCGCAGAAGTTTTCAATATGCTTCTACACAGAATTACTATCTTCCCCGGTGAACCAAGGCAACTGCTCTAGATAGTCTTGTGGCATATCATTTAGAGGCTAAGGGAGGGCCAAGGGGGCATACTTGTTTAAAAGGAAACTTGGCACAACCATCTGATTTAGAGGTGGAGGTAGATGATGGATTTGAATCTGGTGTGAAGCCTAGTGAAAGCGAGGATTACTTCTGATTAGGACTATTTTACAGTGGAGTCGCTAAGGTGAGGAATATGAAACTCTCAACCCTTTGTGCTCACCTAATTTAAGGGTGAAGATAATGTCATATCCTAGGGAAAGGTTTTCTAATTTGTTCCTAGAAAAAAATGCCCAAAATATTTTTTCGCTCCTAGAGATAGCCTTGAGTTGCAAAATACTAATGCCTAGGACATCTTAAAATCGGAGGTTAAATGTGGACAATTGTATAAGTGCCTCTGACAGAATATGGAATAAGAGAAAAATGGTTTTGGTGGTTCATGGATGGAGAAGACCTTGGAGTTGATTCATGTGAATTACCTATACTGTGAGAGGGCTCAAGAGGCTTGATGGCTTTTAAATGGGCCAAGTATAAAACAATGAGCATAATCTTTAAAAGTATGCAGAGGTGTTGAGAAATAACAGAGAAGGAACCCACCAGAGCCAAGCTTAAGAGGATTAATAATATATCACCCGTGAACTCAGAGGAAGCGGATATAAATGATATGTGGACAACAATAGGGGTTTGTGGAGCACGAATTAAGGGAGTGCGTCAAGCTTAATGCATGAGTGTTAACACCTTAGCATTATACAACACAAAATCATGAATAAAATTGGTATACCACCAGCAACTACATTACACGAACAATCTAAGAAGCAAAGCATAAAAGATGATTATACATAAAAAGGATATTACCGATAACAGAAGAAAACAGGCACATACTACTCATTGCTCCATTTGGAATCCAAGTAACAGCTCTATATCATATTAAGTTTAAACAACTCTCCCAAATATGTATCTCAGAGCACACAGAGCACAATCATACAAAACTACAACATAATTCTTCAAAATTCTAGAACCCATCTTTCATCTTAGAACTCACTACATATAGAGTTATCCTTGAGGGTTTACGATCGAATATTTTGTCATGATGTTAAGTCCCTATATTAATAGTGTAGCCCCTTATTATGTTAGTGTAGCCCCCCTTATTGTTATTATTGTACCCCTGTAACCCCCATTTTGTTATTATTGTGCCCTTAAATTATTATTGTTAGGTCGGGTAGGATTACATTGTGGCCCACTAGGATTACATTATGGCCCCATGGACTCCTATATATAGAAAGGAGGTTTTGTGAATTGTATCATCCAAGAATTGTTCATTTATGTAATGTATTGGAGGTTTCCCCCTCGAAGTGGCTTATTTATAAGGCGTTGATATCTCATTTCTTCTATTTTTGGAGTTGGTTACACAACATTTGGTATCGGAGCTTTGGATTCTAGGGTTTCGCTGCTCCAAACAGGTCATCGTGGCATTTGCGCTATAACTTTTTTTCTACGAAGTTTCAGAAGCTGAAATTTTTAGGGTGCGAAGCCGAAATCCTAAGGAAGCTTGTCTAAAAATTTCAGAGCTTGGTTCGCAATATTTTCGGAGATATCATCTGTGGAAGTTAGGTCTGTTTTCAAGCTCCTAAACAGGTCATCGTGGCATTTTCGCTATAAATTGTTTTCTACGAAGGTTCAGAATCTGAAATTCATATGGTGCGAAGCTGAAATCCTGAGGAAATTCGTCAAAAAATTTCAGAGCTTGGTTCGCAATATTTTTGGAGATATGATTTGTGGAAGGTAGTGCTTTTTCAGGCTCCTGAATTTCATCTCAAAGAGGTGATCGTGGGAAAAGTTCAATAACTCTCTCTCTGGGCATCGGATTGGAGTGCCGTAAAAAGTGGTCTCAATTACACAGACTGTAGTTTATTGGCTATCAATTTCAGAGACAAAGGATGAAACAGTGACACGTGGCAAGTCGTACAAGTTCACTCTACTGAACCAGTCCATAATTAGGTCATTGTGGGAGATTGGACACAACTTTGTCTTGGAGAATCCAAATCAGGTCAGACCTGTGGCATTTTAAAGAAGCTTCAGAGGGCTACTACAGGGATGAATTTTAGATATTTATTATTTTCAATTACGGATATAATTCAATTTAAATATCGAGCTCCTCAAAGCAAGAAAAAGGTGTGTATTGTTTTTTTCCGAATTGCATAAGTCTTGTTTGAAGAATCAAGTTGAATTGATTCCAAGGGCATATTGAAGAAATTTTGTCAGTAATGGGTTCTATAATTCCTCCAAAAAATAATTCCATACCCATTAATCCCTCAAAAATCTATACTATGACGCATGAAGAGGAAGAGTTGCAGTATGAGATATCAAAATTACGGTACCAAGTGCAACAAGTTTCGATCTTACGAAGAGCAATCGAAGATGAAATAGATGGTTTAAAAGCAGAAATGGAGACTAATTTGGATGGTTTGAAGGATCAAATAATAACTAATATGGATGATAAATTAGTGGAAGATCACAGCGAGCATCATCAACAAGTTCTCCAACTCTCAAAGGATAACCCAACTTTGGTGCAGAATCTAATGAAACAACAGGAAGATCAACATCACATCGAAAGAAGTTATGAAGTAGTCATAGAAACAAGAAATCGACAAGTACGATCAATTTCAGAGTATCTCAACAAGTGGAAGAACTTTCCTGTAGAATATTTCACATGGGACGATGAGAATTTTATACAGAAGCATCAAGAAATAATCAAGCGTTGAGGACAACACTTGTTTGAAGGAGAGGGGCATGTTAAGTCCCTATATTAATAGTGTAGCCCCTTATTATGTTAGTGTAGCCCCCCTTATTGTTATTATTGTACCCCTGTAACCCCCATTTTGTTATTATTGTGCCCTTAAATTATTATTGTTAGGTCGGGTAGGATTACATTGTGGCCCACTAGGATTACATTGTGGCCCCATGGACTCCTATATATAGAAAGGAGGTTTTTTAGATTGTATCATCCAAGAATTGTTCATTTATGTAATGTATTGGAGGTTGCCCCCTCGAAGTGGCTTATTTCTAAGGCGTTCATATCTCTTTTCTTCTATTTTTGGAGCTGGTTACACAACACATGATCGAACCACACAAGTGAAAACCAAAATATCCTAACAAACTATCAGAGTGTACATCAAGCAATTACTCCTGCAACAGAAAAATCAAAACAGAATTGGGTAAAATCAGGATTTTACCAAAAAAACATCACTATCTAATAGTAAAAAGAACAAAACAGTTGGCCAGGGAGGCCCAATTCCATAATCTTCAAAAGAGTGGCGAGAAGTGACTGAGAACATGTGGGCGGTCTGGCCTTTATCATATAATTATCTATGTTGTTTGGAATCCTCCACTCTCTAACTTTCATGATTTCCACTGAGCAGCTATGAAATGACCAGTCATGTTGCGCGTGCTTGGCTCTTTAGCGGAGGTTTCCTGAGAAAATTTAATAAACCATACTTGGATGCTCCACCCAAAAGCCCATGATGTGTTTTAAATTGCAAACCGGGAACTGTATTTCGGAGGGGGCATGGATGGCAGAAGCGAAAGTGGAGTTAGCGGGGCTTATTAACACTAAAAACATCGGAATAGAGGCTAGGGAAGGGACTTGATGACATGGCGTGGAGGTGGGGTCCCAAATCCATATCGTAAATCACAGATTGGGAGCCTTTGACATAAAAGGCAAGAGGTGACTGATAAAATATACGATGGGCAGAAGTGACGTGGCAGACGAAGGTAGGGACCAAGCTTCATCGCAAACCGCAATCGGAAGAATTTAGTTATGAGGAGCGGGAGCTAAGGGTTAAACTTCATGAAGTGTGATATGCGATGCTGCCCCACTCATATCAAAAATCATAAGATTTTAAAGTTATCGCACATCACAGAATTTAGTAGTTACTTCATATCATAATATTTAGGATATATCGCACATCGCAAAATTTAGGTTATCGCATCACAACTTGAATTATTTAACCTGCGATGTCTTTAAAGTGTAAAAATAAAAAACTTCAATTGCGAAGTGCGATGGGAGGCGAGGAAATGGGTCCCACTATATTGCATCGACGGGGTTTTAAGGTGGAAAACTTAGCTGCGAAAAGGTAAAGAGTGAGAATGCGAAAAGGTAAGGAGGGGGTAAGTTTCTTTGCGATTTATGATAAGTATGATATATATGTATCGAGAATCCTAAAGTGGGGGGGCGAAGCTTGTTTCTTCAACTATAAAAATCAAGTTTTAATAGTTCAAGAAGGAGGTTTGAAAGAAATGACGCGTGGGGATTTTTCTCACCATCACACTTAATCAGCGACACTTACCTCTTTCAACTAAATTAAAAGGAAAATAGATTCATTTAAGGCTCTTTGACAGTTAGGATTTCCCTTCCTTTCTCCTTCTCCACTTTGTGTGTGATCAAAGGACAACATGTGGCACCTTTCCCTTGCTTTTGATTCGCAGATCCAAAGTCTTGCTTCTTCTGTTTGAATTTCTACTCAATCTTGGTAGCATACCAATATGTCGTACCAAGCAAGGAGATGTCAAGGAACTCTATTTCCTCCTGAATGTATCTATGCAGACAACTACGGAACTTCAACACCAATTTTTTCTCTGAATCCTTGATACCCAATTTTGTGCGTAGGGTATGGAACAGATTCATCAACTCATGGGCATCTTGATCCCTTTTTCGCCGCAGCATAGTCCATTGTATGTACTTGTCCTCATAGCTCCCCACGGGATAGTATTGTTCCTTGATCAAATCTCAGAAATAATTCCAAGTGGGTACGACCGAGAACAGAGAGAGTTTCTTCTCATCCTTTTTCTCACATTAGGTTTCCCTCCATTCCTTGACATAGGGGGTAACTTTGAGGAGTGAAAAAATAATCTTCTCTCAATCAGAAAAGTCATGAACCAAGAAATATCCTTCTAATAGATTCAACCATCTATCTACGACATCTTTATCTATTTGGCCCTCAAATATGGGAATGTCAAAGTTTACTTGTACCTTAAAGGGAGTCGTACCTCCAGAGTGGTTGCTAGATGAAGATATGTCGTCGGTGGGCAGTCGTTGAAGGATCTAGGAAAAGTTATCCATCAACGCGTTCTTTTTTTTTTTGAGGGCCTCCTTGAGCAATATTTTGATAAGATCTTCTGCTCCCTCATATTTATTTTCATCCTCCATGGGCGGTCGTCAAGGTTTGTGAAGCTGATCTTGCAAAGGTTCAACCAGATTGAGCCCTAACCCCTTATACCTCGAACTCGTTGGGGACATGCAAAGAAGGATCGAGAAAGAGAAGATCGCTATGATACCATTGATCCAGATTTATGCAGGAACGCAACAGAATACACACATAAACATAAATACAAATATGCAGCAGAAATAACACTTCATTTCATTAATATCAAAGAACTGAAATTTGTTTACAGACAAAATGGAAATAAACTAGCTAGGGCACTAGTAGCTTATCTCTGAGAAGAGATGTGGTGGCTACATGCCTTTGAAATATATTACAATGAGGCTCAAGGGCCTATTTATTATTGAGAAATAATGGAAAACCCTAAACATCCAAAAACCTAACCCTAGGAGATGAAGCGCCAAAACTATGGGCCCTGTTTGGGTAAATTGGTACATCGACTTCCTGGGACGTAAATTTGGTATACGATCTCCGTTTGACGCACTCAATACCTCGTTAGAAAGATATATCTGAGGAATACAACTTTTGAGTGAGAAACATCGGACAAAAGATTCATGTTGCTCCTAGTTTTCCAAAAAAAACTTCATTTAGGGCCTCAAAACGACTCTGAAAGTTCAGGACCTGAAAAACTGCTAAAAATAGTAAATTGTGCTATAATTAAGGAAACTGAAAAAATGAAAGAAATAATGGCGGGGCCCCAAGTGGAATAGGCAGGTGGCCACCTAGATCACTAGAAGACTATATATTGGAGAAACCCAACCTCATTTAGAACATACTCGTAATCAAGTTCTATTTTCAGGAACTGGTTGCAAAAAAGTACGAAAATCAAGGAAGGAGGAGAAGGTCATCGAAGAAGAAGGAGGAATATTTCAAGGATAAAAGTTGAAATGTTATCTCTCTTTATGACATGTGTGAAGCTGTGCTGCTACTAGAATAGGACCAAAATTCTGCAGTAACTGGGAGGCTGAAATTCTACTGCAGGAGATCAAAATACAACAATTGGGAAGTCGAAGTTTATGGGATTTTGTTGGGTTGAAGTTTTTGAACAAAAGGGGAATATTGAAGTTTTTTTCATCATATCAAAATGTTGAATTGGTGGAGGAGGAAGTTTTGTTGGTATAGGGTCTTGGTTGTCTCACTTTCATATGAATCTACTGAAGGAAGAGTTCTTGACAGGGTTTTCCCCTAGATAAGGTTTTTTCCCTAGTTGTCTTCATACATCTGGTGTCCCTGATCTTATTGTTTTTTTTTTATAATTTATTGATGGAACAAAGATAAAAATAAGAACACAATAAATTTAATAATAACATCACAAGTAATTATCAACATAAGAAAATCTTTCTGCCTTTTTTATTTTCCAACATGGTATCAGAGCTAAGGTGAAGAAGGAGGAAAAAGGCAGCCTGAAGATCTATTATAAGGATAATAAGGAGTCTGAAGAAGTTGAATATGGAAGATCATTAAAATTATAATATAAGGGGAATAATACTACTATCTACAAGAACTATGTCTAACTCATTGCAGGGAGAAAACAAACTAGAAGGATCCTCCAACTACAGGGCATGGAAAAAAAGGATATATCTCATCCCCGAGAAGATTAAAGTTGTGGATCTAGTCAGAGGAAAAGTAAAGAATCCTACAAATGAATCAAGTGAAGCAGCGAAAGCAAAGTTTATAGAAACATATATATTGGCCATGAGCCTAATATTAGATGGATTAAAGGACAACCTCATTCCATATATATCTGACAAATATTCCACTCAAGAAATGTATGAGGCCCTATCCAAATTATTCACAATCAAGAACATTGGTAAAATTTCAAGCCTCAAGAATGAACTAATAACTATGAAGATGAAAAAATATGATAATGTGGCATCCTTCTTTGTAAAGATAGCTAGAATCAGAGATGAACTCCAGGCAATAGATGAAATAGTACCTGAAAAAGAGCTTGTGATTATTCACCTTCTAGGATTACCAACATCTTTGAGTGCCTTTGCATCAAGGATCAATAGTTGGAAGGATACTCCTACATTCGAACAATTATGAAATGCATGTAGTCAAGAAGAAGTTTGAATATCATTAGTAAGCAACAAGGAGAATGAAGAGGAGAAAATCACAAATGCCTATTCCGCTCATCACAAGAATAAAGGAACCTTCAAGAAGTTAAAAGGGCCAAGGAAGATGATATACCTATCCAATATTGAATGTTACACTTGTCCCAAAGTGGGTCATTATAGAAATAATTGTCCTGGTAATCCAAGGAATAAAGGAAGAAATAGGGATCAAGCAAACATTGTCGATGAAGGTTCACCAAATAAGAACTAGATGGAAGAATTCAAAGTCAAAGACTTATTTTCTAGGGACTCTTAGGGACTCTATCCCTTACACATCTTCCTACCCTAAGTTTTGAATTGTTTTCCTTTATATTTTGATTTCTAGTACTTATAGGTCCAAATTTATTTGGTATAACAATTTTTTAATTGTTTTGATAAAGTTAAATATCCCTCAAGATTTGATTAAGAGGGAGCCCTCACCATTTTACCAAATATGAGTATCTTACTCCTTATATTATATTTTTATATTTGATTTCCCTCATCAAATTTTGTTTGTATTATATGCTAATAACCTTTCTTTTTGTATTTTAATTGTTTAGGAAAGCTTTTTTAATACTCAAGGGTTGTGGAGAAGACCTCACAAATAAAGCATGGTAGAAGTTATGTTGTGAAGGAATATATTCAAGAATTGATTTCCTACAAGGTTTTTTAAGAAACAACTCAAAGGTATGTCTTAGACCATAATATTTGTTCTCCTCGTGATAAATGTATATTTATTTGTTTTAAAATTCACTTTACATTACTAACATCGTTATGTCGAGGACTTTGAATCACAAATATTCTTGTTAGGGTGATTAATCATTAGATTAAATCTACCCTAATCAAATCGTCATTTTGTAACCCTAAAAGGTTCAATGTAGAACCATAATCTAAGGGTGTGTCGATATTGATTATGAAACCCTAGTCCACTTAGGGATATTGATGAAATATAGAAATTCTTTCGATGTACATGGTTTTGGTACTATTATATAAACCCTAATCCTTTAGGGTTTTTATGCTATGTATTGAAATCCTAGACCTTTAAGGTTTTGGTAGTTTAGGGTTTATTAGAAATAACCTTATAATATCTAGAGTAAGCTCCTAGGAATGAAACCCGAGGTGTATGTTGGTATATTTCAAAACCCTAGCCTGATCAAAATTTTTATATGTCTAACTTTAATATATTGATATTTTTGTCTTGGGTTTACCTAATATATATTGTTTTGATATGCTTATGCATGATTATGAAATCCTAGACATGTATATATGCTAACCTAATTGTTGATGATCATAGTTTGAGAATTCTAGGGTTTGTAACAAAGCCCTAGAAGAAGTTTTATATTCTAAAATATAATGATATTGTTTAGCCTTGATGATAAATCTAGGTTTTACAAAAAACCCTAGTAGGAATCGGTCATATTTTTGAAACATTAGGTTGTGTTATGTTTGGGTTTTGATTGTTGATATTAAGGCTTAGTGTCTCAAAGATGGAATTTAGGGTTTGGAATATATCATAATATAATTTTTCATATCTGTAAAATTAATATTGAGGCCCTAGATATAATGAGACTAATATCTTGATTGAGTTACTTTAAATGATGTGATCTAGGGTTTATAACAAAACCCTAGCAAGAAGTTGAAGTATAGAAGTATTTTTCTCTTGTTGATTATGAAGCTAACTAAGTTTAGGTATTTTATGTCTAAAGTCTAATGCTTACATTATAGCAATATGATTCTAATATAGTTAACTTCATGCTTCTATATGTTTGTATTTGGTTGTACTTGTTGTTTAAGTTGTGCACATACATAATATTCAAGATGTTGAAGATATTCTTAAAAAAATCTGACTTGAAAATATTGATCAGCATGATTAAGGAAGGTATATGAATTATGATGACCAAGATTAATTTAATAAGAAGGAATGAAGCCATGAAATACTCTCTGATGTTATAGAAAATAGTTGATCTCCCTAATCTAAAAGGGAGCCTAGATAAAAGAATTGATATATCCCCCCAGTTGAGAGGGAGGGCATATTATGATAGTCGTGGTGGATAACTTGAAGAAGAAATTGGAGAATCTATATTGAGGATGTCTTGGTGCTACTAAAGAAATTAAAGAATAAAATCTTCTTACTAGTTGCATATAAATAAATTGATATAAGTGGCATCGATATGATTGAATTCCTCGAAGGTTTTTGTTGACTTATGTGTATTTGAAATTTTGTTACTGATTTGGCTTGTGTTTGTACATGTAAATCTCTCCTCAAAAGGTTTAAGTTTTGGAAGAATGTTTTGCATGCTTGATTTATTTGATGTTACCAATCTATTTGATTGGGAGAGATTTGTTGTTACTGATTTGAATAATTGGGAGTGTTGATGCATCATGTGTAATATAAAATTCCTAGGAGGACATATACATGTGTCTGATGTCTAAATCATGAAGTAGGGATGGTGACATTGGTCATAGAGCTTTGACCTTGCATTCCATGCCTAGTTCCCTAGGTTTATGGTTAGTAAGAAAGCTTGATGGTACCTATAGTGGCTGAAAGATTTAGTCCATCTTAGTCGCACCCAGATATATTTCCTTGGTCAGGAATCTAGTTAGTGGCATTGAATGTACCTAAAATATTCGTATTTCATTTTGAGATCTTCCATGTACCTCTATAGATATAGGTAATTATGAATACCTCCCTAGTTATGAAGGAGTGTTGAAAATTGTAACTAGGTTCAGTCTTCATAATTGTATTTGAGTCATAATGAAATATATTTATCAAAAGAAAGAAAAAATAAATTTTATTATTAATTTAATTGACTTATTAAAGCATGGGTTTCATGCTTGGGTCAATTATTTTTAGGTCAAGTTCTCCATTGTATACCTCTAGGATTTATGTCAAGTGTCATTATCCATGTCATATTATAAAAAACCTTCTTGGGAATTATTTCTTAGAGAAGAAAATTATTTTATTGTAAAATAGGTCATTTATGCCTCCTCCACCAAGTCGGTCTCACACAAGGCAATTTGACCTCACTGGAATAATATATATTCGAGAAACTCGACCTCATTTGGAACATACTCTCAAGCAAGTTCAATTTGCAGTGACTGGTTGCATAAAAGTGTGAAATTCAAGGAAGGAGGAGGAGAAGGATAATGAAGAAGAAGGAGGAATCTTCCAAGGATAAAAGTCGAAATTTTATCTCTTTCCCACACATGTGAAGTTGTGTTGCTACTAGAAGAGGACCGAAATTCTGCGGTAACTGGGAGGCTGAAATTCTACTACAGGAGATCAAAATACTGCTAGTGGGAAGTCGAAGTTTCTGGGATGTTGTTGGGATGAAATTTTTGAACAAAATGGGAATATTGAATTTTGTTGCATCATATCAAAAGGTTGACTTGGTGGAGGAGGAAGTTATGTTGGTATAGGGTCTTGGTTTTCTCACTGTCATATGAATCTACTGAAAGAAGAGTTCTAGATAGGGGGTTTTCCCTGGTTGTCCGCCTACATCTGGTGTCCCTGATCTTCATTTTTTGTTTTCTATAATTAGTTGATGGAACAAATATAAGAGAAGAACACAAGAAATTTAATAAGAATGTAAGCCTACATCACAAGTAATTATCAACATAAGAAAATATTTCTGCCTTTCGAATTTTCCAACAACACTAAGGAAAAGCTTCAACAAATTAAAGCAAACATGGGAAACCCAAGGCTTCACCCTTAAATGCTAATATAAACCCATAATAAATCCACATGATCTGCCTTAAATCTCCCACGCTGAGCACACCTCCTAAGTTGCCGCATTTTCTTTGCACCTTGTAGCTTGCCTTCTGTTTTCTGCTTTAAATTTGCATGTATTATGAATTGCAACTACATTGGTTCTTATTCACTCACACGACTTCTTATTTATATAAATCTAGCACAACTTTACTTAGGGATTGATTCCCTTTTTCGATGCTTGTTCTGCCTCTAAGTCGACATGGCACTCTTTTGAATGCCCCTGTCAGTTCGCTTGCATGCCCGACACGCTTATCACATGGGAAAGTCATCGAATGCCCTGTCTTCATGTAGGCATGCCTTAGGTGCATGCCATCACCCATGATTCCTTTGATTTTATTCTGTTGCATGTTATGTAATCTGCTTTGTTACTTGGCATCTACAACTTTGTTTTTGTCCACATTTTTTGGTCCAGTGGGCGTGCTTTCCTTCGTGCAGCACCCTCACCAAAACTCACCATATTTCACATTCATTTCGTTCGGTGGGGTGTGCTCGCCTTCATGTAAGTGTCTTTTCCCACCAACTTCATCTAAGCCTTTTATTTTTCCCCACTTTGAATCATGATGGATCATTGCAAACATATGGGGGAACACATTCGTGTGCACTCAAGGCCAAGGTCCTGACATCCTCCTCCACTTTAAAAAATTTGTCATCTTCGAAAAAATCCTCACTTAGAAAACTTTTTCTCCAAGTATTACTGTTGTGAAGTGTCATCAGCTCCAACATCATCAAAGAATCATCCATATTTTTTCATTCATGTTTCATGAACTCTCCACCTTCTCCACGAACCTTCTTCAAGGCTCATGACTCCTCTCGCTTTCACAAGAATTTATCTTGGAAATATCTTTCGAAACCTCATGGTTATTATCAATCAACACAAGTACCACAAGTCTCCACACACTGCCCCATCCCATCATGGAAGGTGACCCCATCCATCTCATGGTTTCAACATGCCTCATTGCAACTACCATCATTCCAACCACCAAAGCTCCATATCTTGTGAACTCTTTCTGTAATACTCCAACACATGTTATCACACCTTCGAACCCCATGAATCAAACTAGTCAGGTGATCAATCCAAAATCACATTCAACCCATGAGAATGCACCTCCTCATGCCTTCATTAATTTTTTCTCCAACATTTTGTCACATATTCACCTTCAATAGACCCACCATGCATGATACTCCTTCAAGCTTGATTCCTTCATGTTGTGAGGCCTCTTCCTTCAAGGTCCCTTTGTTTATGTGGTGCAGTGCCTTTTACTTCAATGAGGCACCACACTCACCCCAACTTCAAGAGTTAGTGCATGACAAGGGTCAGGAATTTTCCTCCCTGAATTTTGGCTACGATTATGTCCAAATAATTTTGTGTCTTCAAATACTTCTTCACCCCATAATTATCTTCCTTCATACATCCCAGCTTCACAAGCTTCCTCTCATTCAGCTAAAAATCACATATGCCCATCACATACTTGCAAAAGTCTATGATGTCTCTTGGATCTCTACCTTCCTTCGTAGCTCCATCATTTTCCTTAGAATAGGTACTCAACCCTCTCCTCTAATAAACACCATCTTGAAAAATACACAAGTAGAAACCAACTATTCCTTCTTCATGATGGGAGGAGTTATTCATCCACCTGTTAGTGTCAGTCTAGTCATACTGCCATCAGTGATCAAAATTGCTCTTTTGCATTTGCATATTAGGAGTCCCATACCATAAAATTTCATCATTCCACTAGGTCATGGATTCATTGATGTTAGTGGTCTTTCATCAGTTTTCCCTCATGTGAAACTTGTTGATTCCCTTCTCTATGGTCTTTGGTCATGATTCACTTTCACTCCCAATCCATATTATTAGGTCATAGGGTTGGTCTCATTAGGTTCTAGGGTCTCATTTTGGTTAAATTAATGAGTTAAGTGTCAATAAATATCAACAAGATCATGAGGAGGTCGAATAAACTCTAAGTCACAGCATCTGGGAAAATCAAAGAAATTTTCTATTGAGCATGATGTAATTTTTGCCTTCATTATCGTCTATTATGTAATTTTATGTCTTCACATGTAATAAGTTGCACTTCAGAAGCTGCTATCTCCACAAAGTCACCACCCTACCCTTCAAAGGTGTTTTCCACAGTAATTTCACGGTAAAATTATGTTCCAGGTGTCTCCATCAGAAAGAGCTCAGAAAGAGCTTTCCAACGGTATATCATACTCTCAAAACTGACTCATGGATTGCAAATTATGCCTTAGTGAATGAAAGCTACTCAAAAGCCTAAACACGCCCCTTTTCCTTATTTTTCCCTTAAAATTTATAACATAACTTTGAAGTTTTTTATAAAACCCTTCCCTTCCCTTCCGATCACAATATTCAAATGCAACTTCCGATTGACCTCCCCCGATCCGATCGCAATCGCACTATACAAATCGCGCATCCCGATTGACCCTTCTGATTACAAAAACTCCCATGCGATTGATCCCGCCCGATCACGTCTGGACTGTTGATCTAATCAACGATCTGATGGCCCACAAGTCATCGCTCCGTCGCAATCGCATTCCCTACCGCTATGTGTTAAACCCTTCTCGCCTCCGATTGCAATTGCGATTGGCCAGGCCCCACTATAAAGCCTTCCGCCCTTTTCCCAAACAAAAGCACGATTTCCTTTGTAAAGCCATAAATTTACTTAAAATATTTCTTAAGTATTTTTCTCCATCGCATCACATATTTTAATTCCCAACACTTAACCTCGCTCCCTTTCCCGATTGCGATTGCGATTATTCCCCTTTAGGTCCCACTTAAATCTTCCGCCCTTTCCAAAGGAAAATGGGTTTTTCCTTATATAAAGTCCCACATTTCATTCATTTTGGTTTTATAAAGACTTCCCCCCCATCACCTATCCCTAATCGCAATCGAAAAAATCCCATTGTGTAATACACCAACCCCGAGCCCCGATTGAGATTGCATTTTACTCCCCGGTCCCACCAAAAGCCCCTGCTCTTTTCAGTTAAAAAATCATTTTTTCCTTTGTAAAAATGTAAAACTCAGTTTATATAAGTTTTCAAAGGATTTCTCCCATTTCTCATTTCATCGCCCTTTGTTCAATCGCATCGCAAGTTTTGTCGTAAGTTAACATTTCAAAATTCCCACTCCTCTCCCACTCTGATTGCAATTGCGATTTCCCCTTTCCCTTTACACTAATCACAATCACAATGTTTCCATCGCATCACATATTTTTCAATCGCTCTATTCCAAATATCTTCCCTCCCTTTCGATCTTATGATTGCGATTCGGGCCCACATCCCTTTCCCTTTTCTCTTTCTATTCAAAAGAGGTCTTTCTTCATTAAAGGCATAATTTTACTTTTCAATGGTTTTCAAAGGAATTTTCTTCAAAGTTGGTTTTCTTCGAAGGACAAAAAACAAGGAAACAATCAACAGCCGAGAGCTAATTATGAAGCACAAAGAATCATTTCAGTTTGTCTTCTCCTCTATTTAAAGCAAATATAACAGCGAATCCTCAGATGTTCAAAAATGTATTGTTGTTCCTTCTTTTCAGGGGCAGATTGTTGGTCTCTTTCCTATGTTCGGATCTAGTTTTGAGCTGGTAAAATAGCTCCCTTTTTCTGTGGATCAATCTCCCTCAATTTCTGTCTATTTAATGTAATTTTGAATCATTTGTAAGCAATCAGTAGGGGAATATAGTGTGGAATAGTTTGGAAATCACTAAGGACGCTCTGCGCTCCACTTGTAACAGTTTGACAGGGAATTAATAAAGATATGCAGCTCTGATTTGTGGGATCCCTATGGTATGAATTTTAGCATTTGTTATTTCCTTTGTGTTCATCTGTAAATTGTTATGTTTACCATTCATTCATTTACATCTCTATTTTAATGCTTTCAAGATAGATAGGTAGAATCCATTTTTAATGCTCTGCCTTGGGAAATCATTCAATATTCTATGTTTTCTTCTGTTTGAAAAGGATCCATCTCCTATGCTCTTTTCAGCTCCTCACCAGTCTTACCATCCCATCATAATTTAAACTTAATTGCTAAAATTCTTTCCTATCTTTCCCCATGAAATACCCTGTATCTCTGATTTAATTCCCCAGATCCAAACTGCCCCATCTTCTCCATACAACCCTGAGAATTCATTAAAAAATTTTCCCATTATTATACCTAGCCTAAAATCAGTTTATTCTTATACTTCATTGAATATCTTTTTACGGAGAGAGCCCTCTCCTAACCTTGTAGGGATAGCTACAAGGTTGAGCGTGGTTTAAGGTTACCCTGATTTGCCTTTTTCAACCTGAGATCCAAGTCAGGTGCTAACACCACCTTCATCCTTCTTCCTTCCCAAAAATTGTGCAATCAAACAAACAAGTCTCTCCTCCACTAGCACATTTGGCCCAATTTCTGATGGCCAATTCGTCACTATTCCGACACATAGGCGTCGCAGGAGCGACAGATTGAGGCGGAGAAAAACATGGTTAGCCATTGTGTCGCAATTCTGACACTTCAATAAAGCATCGGAAGAGCGACACTTATTCCGACATTTCCAGACTTCCGTCGCTCTTCCGACGTTTCCCAAATCGTCGCTATTCCAATGTTTTATAAGTGTCGGTCTTCCAATGAGCCACAATTGTTGGTCTTCCGACGATACCGAATGGTCGCATTTCTGACTCTTATGAGGTTTTCAAACAAACGTCGCAATTCTGACGTTATGTGTCAAACATCGCAAGACCGACGAAACGGTTAGGACCGTCACATTTCCGACGTTTTGTGCCAAACGTCGCAAGACCGACAAAAATGTAAACAACGTCGCATTTTCGACATTTTGTGCCAAACGTCACAAGACCGATGAATATGTTAGCAACGTCGCATTTCCGACGTTTCGTACCAAAATTCACAAGACCGACGAATATGTTGGCAACGTCGTATTTCCGATGTTTTGTGCCAAACGTCGTAAGACCGACGAAAATGTAAGGCATCGCACTTCCGACGTTTAAGAGACGTCGCTTATCCGACAAAAAAGTAAAAATATTTAAAAAAAAGACGTCGCTCTTCCGACGTTTAAAGTGTCAGTCTTCCGATTCAAGGTTAAAAATATTTAAAAATAAATAAAACAATCGTGTTAGTAACATATGCTTATTCATTGAAATTGGGTAAGGGGCAATTCTAATACCTACATAGAGTGCGGCCTCATTTTTTTAAGTTGTCTTGGGCATAAGAAAATATCAATTGTCAGGATGATGATCAAAATGAACATAGGAGCCAGTCTGGCTCAGAAAATGAGGATGCCATGAATAAGGATATTGAAGGCACAACAACACGCACAAGGCCTTGCAGTATTGAGGATATTATATTGAAAAGAACCAATAAAAATCTTATAAAGGATTCTAAAGAGGGCGGCATAAATGTTAGGAAGGCTAAAAATATTTAGAAAAAAAAATGAAACATGGCAGTACTCATATAATGTGCCACTAATTATTGAATATGTATGCCACTCATCTGACCCTTATCTTCCCTTATCTTTTTGTCAATTCTTTTCCATTTGATTCCAAAATGTTGATGCTCTTGTTCTTCCATGCCTTTAGTATATGGATCCTATTGCTATAGATGAAGCCCTTTTCAATGAGCGATAAGATAAGACTCTCATGCAAGATAGGTGGCCTAAAATTGATCAGGTTTCTTAGGGCTACTAAGGCCCAAGTACTTTGATAGGTTTGACCTTAAAAATAACTTTGAAGATATTCTTAAATGGCCTGAAAATTGATCGTGAAATTATACTACACAAATGTTTCCAATACAAAAAATGGTACCAACACTCGTCCTTAGAGTAATATCATTATACCTCATTGAAGGATGTTTTAGGTGGCCTAAGGCAACTGCAAATTGATGCAAACACTTACCTTAGAGATGTCAATAAAGAATGTGTTAAAATCTTCCATAAAATTGAAAATATGCATTTGAATTTGAGGTGAAATTTTCCACAAGAAGACTCAAATTATGCCATAGAAAATGCTACCATAAACCAATGTTAAATAACCCTTAATTTTGTGTGGAAAAGCCTCTCAAACAATGTCAATCTAGGGATGAGATGGTAAAAAAACAACTTCAGGTATCTAGACTTCCACATAAATGATCTCCCACAGGGCTGAATAGTACTTAGACTTTGATCAACAAGGTTGTAACACAGTTTACCCCTGCCTCTAAAAGATGCCTCAGATGTAAGCACTAGAATGTCAAAAAATTCATAAATAGTTTTTCCTCTGATCAAATCACTTAAGAATAAAAAGATAGACATTAAGTGAGCTCCAAATTAGACAGAAGTCCTGAGAAAGGTCTGCAAAATACTTCAGAAACCACCTATGTTTTTCCTCAGAAAGATCTCCCTCAAAGGGTTGACTAGCCTCTGAAAAATGGTCTCACAAGTTCTGTCACAGAGGGTTGATTGGCCTAAAAAAGACTCGCCTTGCAAGGTCAATAAACTCACCCTTGATCTGGCACATGTTCTCGATGATATATGCCTTAGAACCCTCTAGATTTGTCTCCTTGAAAAAAACCAAATACCCAATTTTTTTTTTAACCCAAGAGTCCTCTCAAACTTCGACCCACTGGTTCAAATAATCAAGACTACTTAAAGTCACATAGCATGGAAAATATCACAGAATATAGCACATAAATCTTGCCTTTTATGGAGGATTTGAGCCCCTATATATAGAGGAGAATGGAAAATTTCCTTGTTAAGTCAACTTAATAAAAAAATGAGGGAAACCAACCTCAAATTTGATTTTAAATTTGAATTTTTGGAGCAAAAAAAAAAACTGGTTTAGGAGGTAGACATAATGGTCATATTCGGAAATTATATATATTATAGCTCAATAACATCTAACAAATGAGACGTTGCATAAACAAATGAAGAAATCCACTCTCTGATCCCATTCTTATTTGTGTTTGCATGTCCACACTTGCGTGTGCAAACTCGTAGGTGATACTACGTTACTTACAACATACAATCTCACATAATGGCAGAGAACTAATCCCTAATACCCTTAGCTCCAACTCAAGAGGAGAATTTGGAAATGTGCCTTATCAATGAAAATAGATCATGGGCTTCCCCCACATCCATCAATGCTAAGGAGACTGTTGAAATTAATGTGCGAACTCAAGGATCAATCAAAAGATATTCCAACCTGATGTATCAATTATAGTTCTTACCAATAAATATTTGGGTAAATTCCAACGTGATGTTGTTTATATATATACTTTTTATTAATGGATTAATCGTTTCCTCAAAGTATGTGCTCTCCGGCATATCAGTACTGGTTCCCTTTGAATTTACCCATGCATCACTGGGTTGAAACAATTGGTAATTTGGGAAGTAAATTAATGTCTTTGTATGTAAAACATTCATCTCTTGCTCAATGTTATTTCTGCATTTGATACGAAACACTGTGCACATTTCAGACATGTGAAAAATATATTAAAGACTGCATCAATTTGATGCTTTACTCAAAACCAATGTTTTACATGCCCTTGATTTATGAGGAATTTTCCAAAAGGAACCATCACCTTGTTAAGTCCTGCTGTCCACATCCAAGTTTCACGTGTTTTCTTGTTTACAACTTATCAACAGACAAAGAAAGAATTTTTTCCCAGATCAGAGAAAGTTCAATCTCCAGGATCATGGTATAAAATTCTGACACAATCTACTCTGATGTATATATATTATATGCTACAAAAGGTCTACAGTTGGGAAAAAGGGGATCTCATAATTTGGTCATTGCCAGAAATATAATGGGGTAAACCACCGCATCAGATATATCTAATCATGATTCAAATGTGAAATAGACGATGAAAAATGCATGCATTCCTCAATTAGAAGTCAAAATAAGAGCAGATAACCTAGCTTTCACTTAGTATGATGAAAATCCATCTCAAAACCAGTGCTCAAGAACCCTCCATATTTTGTGTGCTTTCTGCCTGAATCTAGCATCATATATCGATGCTGACAACTGCTCAAAAATTCCAAGTTCCTCTTTTAATCATGAGTTCAATCCTCTGATTTGACTTGCAGGGCTTAACATTTCAGTCCCCTTGTGCATAATTGAACTAGATATGGTGTTTCTGGTATCAACCTAAAGCTATCTGCAGATGGAACTCTGCCCAGTGTTGACCTTCTTGTAGAAGTGCAGGATTTAACACTCAAATTTGACAGGGTGGATTCTTTGTTAAGTATACATCCCCTAGTGGTTATACTGACTCTTGGATTACATTCTTTCTAAAGGATTTTCTGGCTTATAACAGATGATCATTTTTGCAGAACTCCAAAACTCCCTAAAAGTGAGGTTTGATACTAACTGACATGAGCATAATAGGTCAGCAATGTAATTACTCATACAAAAAAGGAAGAACACAAGTACCAAAAGAGATTTCCAGATTATACATGTTGTATCTTCTAGATTTTATTAGAAGGAATGGTTGAGGTGCAAGATATCATTATTCTATTGCTCCCTTTCTTTTGAGCCTTTTGGCGTAGACTTTAGGAGCAGACTCCTTATCAAAATCTAGGATAAACTTGCTGGAGGGGCCTATGTAATACTAACCACATTTCCTTCAGGAAGCCTTTGATTTGTTGGATAAAATGAATGAGAAAGGGATCAGCCTGAATGTCCATACCTACACAATGCTTGTCACAGCTCTTTTTGATGAAGGCATAACACAGGAAGCATTTGATATTCTTGATGAAATGAATAAAAATGGTTCCATGCCAAACATCCATACCTACACAACATTGATCGGTGGGTTGTGCAAAGAAATCAGACTAGAAGAGGCATGTGAACTGTTCAACAATATATTGAAAATAGACTTAGTTCCTACTGTGGTCACTTACAATGTTCTTATTAATGGGCACTATCAAGAAAATAAAATCAATTATGCTTTTGAGATTCTCAATAGAATGGAAAAGAGTGGCTGCAAATTACCTAATGTTCGTACCTATAATGAGCTAATAAATGGACTATGTAAAGTACGGAAGGTGGGGAAAGAAATGTTGCTTTTAAAAACTATGTTATAAATAGGTTTGATCCCAAATAGTGTGACATATAATACTCTGTTTGATGGACTTAGTAAACAGGGTCAGATAGATATTGCCTTAAGTATTTTTGACTCGATGAAGAAAAAACATTGTAAGCCTGATGATTTTTTTTATAATGTACTCATCAATGGAGTTTGCAAAGAAGGAAAGCTACATCAAGCTTGTGAGTTGTTCAGTGAGCTTCTCGAGAAGGGCATTGCTCCTGGTACAGTAGTTTACACAGCTTTAGTAGATGGGTATTGCAAGTGTGGAAAAATTGGTGTTGCCCTTGCATTGATGAACCATATGGTTGAAAATGGTTGTGAACCAAATATATACACTTATAATGCACTAATTAATGGACTGTGCAAAGAAAACAGGGTGCTTGAGGTAGATAATGTCTTTGGTAAGATGTTGGGGGAAGGGTTAGCTCCCTCCCTAGTGACTTATACCACGCTTGTTGATGGACTAGGTAGATTCGGTGCCATTGATCTTGCATATAAAGTATTAGACAAAATGGTAAAGCAGGGTTGTTCTCCAAATGTCTACACTTACAATGCACTGATCTATGGACTTTGCAGGGAAGGCAAAATGGAAGAGGCTGAAATGTTCATTGATAAAATGAAGGAGAAAGGCTTACAGCCTAACCAAGTAACATACACATCATTGATTGATGGCAACGTCAAATCAGGCAGGGTGGATCATGCTTTTGATATATTAAGTAAGATGATAAATGAAGGATGCCAACCTAATTGTCAAACTTATTGTGAGCTTATGAATGGTATAGTTCAAGAAAACAAGATACAAAAAGAACAATTGATTCCTGATGAGGATGCAGTAGGTAGTTTAGATCCTGATAACTTGGATGAAATTCATGACCTGGATGGAATGCCACTCGAAATAAACAGTGTTCTTGCATTTAAGCTTCTTGACAAAATGATGGAGAAGCATTGTCAGCCTACTGTAGATACTTATAGTGCCTTAATTGTAGGATTATGCAAATCAGGCAGACTCCTTGAGGCAGACTAGCTGATAAAAAATATGTTAGAGAGAGGCCTATGTCCCAATGAAGAAACTTATATAGCTCTTATTAATGGGAACTATAAACAGGGAAACTGTGTATATTGTCTGGAGCTTTTGGATAGAATGGTTGAAAATGGTTATGAACCACAACTATCTTTGTACAATTCTATGATTCTTGGACTTTGTAAAGAAGGCAAGGTGCAAGAAGCGGAAAGGTTGTTTGACAATGCATTGCAAAGTGGACATAACCCTGACGAAGGGATTTGGACAATGCAAATTGATGGCCTTCTCAAGGATAAGTTCCTTGGCAAGTTATGAATACAAATGATCCATTGTATGTCGTTGTTCTTTTTTGAAAAGAGTGAACTGTAAGTGAGCTTCTTTGTGACTGATTTTCTTGCAGAGAGGGGAAATGTTCATGGGATTAATTTGATTTACTCTCACAGAAAGAGGATTATTTGTGCTAAATCCATCAAATAAGGCACTGATCCTAAGCCTAATTTTCATGTGACAGGGACGATGCCTTTAAGGCTAACTGTTGCCTTGTTTTTTTGCCTAGAGTGGTACTGTTTGGAAAATACATAATGTAAAACAGGTGTTTGTAAACACTGAGTGTTGTTGACAGAAACAGCAGTATGAACAGCATTCAAATACAATATTACCAGTTGTTATAACATGAAGATATCCATATTTTGATGCACAGCAAGTTATGTATGGATGACATGAAATCAGGTTTGATTGTGAATATTGTGCAACAGAATCTCTTTTCACCTAAGTTTTGGACCAACACAAAGGAAAGGAATGAATATTAACAGATACTAGCATTGCAAGGTTGTTTTCCAGTATATGGGTGCTGTTGTTTGTGTTAAATTCTGAACCTAGCACCTGGCAATTAATTCCTAGTAGATTTATAACTGATATACTGAAAAAAGCACAACACTAGGTTCATAATTGCACACATCGACAACCCGACCAAAACTAACAATTGGAGACACGGATGGATGGCTGCTGGGGAGCTGGGATTAGAAGTAGCTTTTCATGAGTCATGGAATGCATATGTAAATGCTCTTAATGCTCATCAAATTTTATTAACTGACAGAGAGGAAAAGATTCTCTGGAGTTCCTCTCCTTTTGGTGAATATGTCCCCAAGTTGGGATACATCATAGTGATTGCAATTCAATTACCTGCAGAGTTAAAGTGGTGGAGGAAAATTCTTTGGAAATCTAAGCGCCTAGCCAAGGCAAACCTTTTTATGTGGTGCTGAAAGAAAGATCTCAACCTTGGATGTGCTTCAAATAAGGTATGTGATTGGGCCTGGTTGATGCCCCTTGTACAAGAACAGTGAGGAAATTATCATTAACGTTATCCAGGAATGCCCTTTCATCAAAAAAATCTGGGCAGTATGCTGAGCAACTGTAGGCCAGCTAGGACAGTGGGAAGGATCAGCTATTGAAGAAACTTGGAGAAGGTGGATTGCATTATCAAAACCAAAGAAACCTAAAGGGCATTGCATTATCATTGGATAAACATAGAAACTTAACGAAAAGCACTGCATATTTAGGGCAATCCATTACAGCAATAAATATTTCAGTGGGACTATTGAATGAATACATGGATTACCTTGTCCGGGGCATTTGGCGGAATATTCTTCAGAATTCACCACTTTTCCTTGACTTTTACTTCTCCAAATCCCACTGATTGGGGGTGAATGAAGGGCCTTTGAATCCACGGGGCATGGATTGATGTCTATATCCAAGGCACAAGACTATTATGATAATTTTTGTTGATCATCGGACCAAAGGAAATCAGGATCCGATGTATCAGAGCATATTCTTTCTGTAGAAGGAAATAAATCACCGGACTTCAACCAAATGTATTAGAGCAGACCTGCAATAGGCACTCAGGATCAATTTCTTTACTTACTGCATACTTCCTCCAAACCTGCGACAGTATGGCCGCATCCTTCCTCCAAACCTGCAATAGTATGGCTGCATCCTTCCTAAAAAACCGGCGACAGTATGGCCACATCCTCCCTCTTTCCCTGGACAAACCATGCAACCAGAGGGAAATGAACGAGGGAAATTAAAACTTTTGATATGTGAAAATTTTTGACATTTTGAAGAGGGAAATGAATGAGGGTATTTTAACTTTTGATATTTGAAAATTTTTGACATTTTGAAATGAAATACATGTGTTTTTTAAGGCCAATCAAATTCCATTAAATAAAATGTGTGAGACTTTTCTTGGGGTTAATAAGGGGTTTGGGTAAATAAGTGGTATTGTTGATTATAAATAATTATTAATGAGATTAGATCTAAGACATTTATTTAAATTATTAATTATAAAATTGTTGAATTTTTATTTCATAAACTAGAGATTTTGGTTGATTTTTTAATCTAATTATGTGATATTAAAGATGAATTATGGTAACTTAAAAATAAGTTTTACGTGGTTAAAAGGGAAGTAGTAATGTTATGGTATGAATGATTATTTTCAATGAAATTTTTGGTTTAGTAAGGATAACTCATCTATGGACATTTTCCATGATTTTTAAGACGGAGTCAATATAGGAAAGGTGATACTTAAAGGGCTCCCACATGCTTTAGAAAGGTTATATCTATTGGTTTATAGACATTAGAGGTGGAAAAATATCCTAAGCTCTAGAGCTAATTTTGTTCCAACTTAGCTATATCTTGAACAACAAATTGTTGTTGACGTCAAGGATATGATAGAAATTTGGTGGGTTGTAGGGTAGTCTTGTCATGAAATAAATGTAATGTAGTTACTAGGTAGGTAGGGGGAACCATTTTGGTGGAACTTGGCCATAAATGGGACATCTATCCATGCATAGTTTTTTAAGAACAAATACACCTAGTGGATTATCATTGTATGGGAATCACTTTAGGATCTAGGCTATTGTGCACACACTAACTAAAGGGATATTAGTGAAAGCCACAAAAGTATTATAGGTGCTTTTATATAAATAGGTGTTCTTGTGTTCTCATTGGTTAGTTATGGGAAAATGACAATAAAGCAAGAGAAGGATTTGACTACTAGACAATTATAGGAATGATTCCACACAAAACCAAGCGTGGTGTTGCAGCACTTTCTAGGCTAAGGGATTTTTAAGGGGTCCCCCCACCATATGACTGGAAGAAGAGAATGGTCATTCCAGATGCTCTGAAAGTGTTGAGGCTTCAGCCAGGTCACAAGTATTGTCTGCTAGGAAGGCTTTCCAAAGAAGTTGGCTAGCATCACTATGACACTATTACAGAATTAGAAGGGAAGAGAAAGGCAAAGGCTCAAGTATCATATGAGAGAAGGAAGAAATTGGAAAAATTGAGATCAAAAGCAATGGAGTTAGCCGAAAATCAGCTTGCCCCAGAGATAGATAAGATAAAACTTGACAACATATTGGTCAATTTCCTTGACCCTTTATTGGTTATTTAGAAGGAGTATGAATACACCACCGTTAATATCAAGGTAAACCCTAGCAGATCAAGGGCTACAAGTTGTATTTTTCGTCTGAATATCAACATACCACAACCATGCTTACAACCAGGATATTTTTTCGAGGAGGAAGAATCTCGTCGAGATCAACATCAAGAATCCATTGCAAAAAAAAAAGTACAACTTGTGGTGATTCCAGATGAGAATAGATGAATAGCTACAATAGATTTCAAATGTGGAAATTATGAAGGAAAAAGATGAAATTCATCTTCCTTTTGCATTTGAGCGAGAGGAAAATCAATCATCAATGAAAATTCAAAATTTTCAAGCTGAGCAAGATCAACCAAATTGGGGGCAGAGTTTGGGGAACCTTCATAAGTGAATGGGGCCTATGTGATATGGCTAAGAGTTATCTACCCCCACACAATCCGATATGCAAACAGTAAACATTGTAGGCATAAGGTTAATTAACCCCACACATAGGGATTACATAGGTTTTATTCCCACGCCACATACTCATGAACTGAAATCTCTCTTTATTGTCAATATGTGCATATGTAGCAACAAGACATCTATTCAATTTTACTGGTTGGGTGGCTCTAAGAACCATTCCCAAACGCGTTTGGGCGGGCGCCCTCAAACGAAACGACATGGCGCACTTGACCGAACGAAGGCACAAGGGATCATTTCACTATGGCTTGTGTAATGGTACACTCATATCAATGCTAAGCTTAACCAATCATACAAGATCAGCTATTATATAAACATTAGCAATCAAACTGTGTTTCTACTTACGGTTTATAAGATACGCATGTTGGCATAGAGCTAGTAAGGCTATGTACTTATTACTATGATTCCGGTCAGTGTTAATAAGGTATGAAATGAATAGGGAAATAGAGATCATTATGTCATAACAAGGAGCTTAGCTTGAATATGGAGTTCCTGGACACTATAATCTAAGACCTGTATTAAGGATATCATGTTTATACGAATATGTGTTATTCCATTACGTGTAGTTACATCAAGAAAATCTTGGTCACTAATTCAATGGACTTGATTCATTAGTACTAATAGCATAGTGAAATAAATAAGCTTATAGATTCAATAGAGCTTACTACTAGCTTAAGTAAGGTGATATAGTGAGTTACTAATCTTAAGATGGGCATCATAGGTACAATACGATCTCTTATATATACCAATCTGCTTTTAGTTCCATATAATTGTTATCATTGTAACTAATACATGGGAATCATAGAAGAGAGATAAGGGTGAACACATTACTCAGCTTAAGCTAATCCAACTCTCTTCACTAATCAAAGCTGGAAAGAGCGTATTCAATGATATCGAGCTAGAACAGGAACAAGCATATCTCAGTATTGAGCTTACATTACACCTATGTCCACATTAGCTATTGAAATACAAGATGATTTATTAGGTAGAATATTGTATGCTATTACTCTATCCTTAACCTGTATGATGAATATGGACATTGTAGTATACACTAGAGTAACACTGAAACGTAATTTTTATAAAAGACCAATGTGAGATAATGTAGATTAGGGAAACACTATCTTAATATAAACTATACAAGCTTATGGATCCAGATATGATCTGAGCCTATACTACGATATGTATATTTTTTATCACTTTATTATGATATATTGATTGGCCTAGGATTAAGGGACATTTCAACATCCCGGAGCACTGGACAATACACCATTGGCTTGGCACCTTGGTACAAGGGTTTTAAGGGTACAATTGAATGAACAACTATAAAGGATAATTGTGTGTCTTACACGATTAGTGGCATCATAGAGAAAATTAATGAGACAACATTAAGAATTATAGAGTTGCTTGTTCGCAAGTGGACTCATGATTACAAGGAATTTCTGGAAGCATTGATGACTGGGAATGATAAGATTAAAGAACCATTCATAAGGGACTATAAGGAATACAATACTAATACCAAGGTCCATTTAGAGGTGTCATTGTCTGAAGAGAATATGAAGATTTCACTTCAAGAGGGCCTTTTAAGGAAATTCAAACTGACTACTACAATCAGTACAAGTAACATGCATCTTTTTGGCTCAAAGGGAATCAATCATAAATATGAGACCCCTGAGCAAGTTTTGGAGCACTTCTATCATATCCATATTGAATTCTATGAAAAGAGAAAGAAATTCAAATTGGACAACCTTCAGCTTGATTTGCTGAAATTGGACAATAAAGTCAGATTCATCCTGGGAGTGGTAAATGGAGAAATCATAGTGAACCACAAGAAACATGCAGAGTTGCTTACAATCAAATAGATGAAAAAACACATACAAAAAACTATATAATAATATTGAATTATGAATTGTAAAGGAACTTACAAAATGTGACACTACGAACCTGATCAAGTGCACAAG
Organism: Pinus albicaulis; assembly: GCA_034641835.2. NCBI lineage: Eukaryota > Viridiplantae > Streptophyta > Pinopsida > Pinales > Pinaceae > Pinus > Pinus albicaulis. Next base: position 345,295,158 of record CM076581.1, on the reverse strand, counting down.
AAAAAATATCCTGGACATGACCCTGGTTGACAAGTTGTATTGCTCATGATGCAAGAGGATTTGTACCTGCGCTGCCAAGTCATTCAAAATCCATAATTATCTATACAATAAATAAAAGTAATGGATGTAGTATTTTTTACTCTAAGATGCATTCTTATGATAACGTTAGAACATATGTTGAAAATGTCAAAACATACCTGAATAAGCTCCTCTTCGTTTCAAGAACAATTTATTGGAGTCGCCTGAACTTGGAACAAGCCTCCCACAATCTGAAAGAGTAGCAACTAAGTCAATAGCGACTTTTTTGTTGCTATGTTGGATCGAGGGAGGTTTTCTCCAAGATTAAATCACTCCAATAAATTATTCTCTACTGAATAGGGCCAACCACGTGAAGGTGGAAGCTCTTATGGCCCCTCCCCCCCCCCCCCACATCACTCTCAAGTCCCCAATACCCAATCTATATTTCATTTTTTACTTTCATGAACAGAAAAAAAATATTCAATAACTAATAAAAAAACAATGCAACAAAAAGTATGCAAGGAAACATTGAAATTAGTGCTTGACATAAAAATAGTATGATAAATGAGTTTTTTATATAACGCAAAAAACGTTCCAAGTATGGTAACATTTGTCTTATAATAACACAATATTTTACATTATCAAAATTTATTTTTCTTCTTCCTACTTCTAAAGCTCCTAACTATATCATCAACATCATCATGTTCTACTCCTGTTTCGCGCCTTTCCCGCATTGCTGACCTAGTTGCGTAGTCACGATGTCTGGTCTCATCCAGTGACGGGGCATCGCCTACAAAAACAGATAATATTAAATTTTAATTGTCAGTTTTTAAATATCATTGAACTATTTCGGTAATATTAATAAAAAAAAAATTGCAATGAGATTATTTACCTAGTGCACTAGTTGTCATTGTTGGGACCATTGCCCTGTCTTCCTCTTTGGTGGTAATATCTTCAAGTACAAAATTCTCTGTCATTTAAACAAAAAAAGTTATAAGGACAACCATCAAGGTATAATTAGAAAAAATTATAAGTGGAAATTATTTACCGTCATGGTCCTCGCTGATAGTAGCATTGTCCGCCTAGTCCCCACTACAATGATCAAGTTGCACGTTAGGAACATGTTCTTCTGGCAATATTTCGCTCTCAACGCACTGCTCTACAAATGGTTTATTTGGCTCGTTGAAACTGTATCTCCCCTGATTTAAACAAAGTTGTTAAACATTAAATTTATGGACGAAAACAAACATATTGAAAGGTTAACGTTTTACCTTATCAGGCATTCTGGATCTTGGGACTTGCTCGAAGCTTCTACGATATTCAACTACGGCTTCATAGCTAGAGTGGAAAGTGATCTTTTTATCCTCCTTCGTAGTTTTTGTTCCAAAGTCATCACCCTACATTACATATGATTGTGTATTTTTAATGTTATTTGATGGGATTACAAAAAAATTGGAAGGAGATACAATTAATTATAAGATGTTTAGCTACTTACAATTCTTGCGGCTAATTTCAAGTAGTCACCCTGGCCTAGCTTGTGATGGCCCTTTTTTAAAATCCTAGCTTTGGTTGCCTTCGAGGTGTCAGGAAACCTATCATCAAAAGATTGAAGTCAAATATGATGTAGCACACTTTTATTTTAGACATAGAGAAAATTAAAGCTCTTGAATTAAAGTTGTAATCTACCTTGCAGGTCCAGTTGGCATTTTTCCTTCTTTCTTTGCCCTTTTCTCTTTTTCTTCATGGATGAGTGCTCTCCACTCACTCTCTAGAACTGTGAGAGGACGCTCGTATCTAGGGTTAAATTTAAATTGCGTCCTATAGGTGTCTCTGGTATATTTCAAATATTTTCCAGCTACTCGAGCCACCGTTGTTCTGTCAAATGTGCCCACCCCAAAAAGGGCTTCTAGATAATCTAGAAGTTATTTTTTTCAGGTTGGAATTCTGGGAATTCCACCTTGTGCATATGGTGGGGCCAAAAATTACCAACGCATGGCTCTCCAAAAACCTGTAGAACTCATTGTTTCCTACACAGAAAAAAATATATTATCATTAATTTAAAAATAAAAATCATGATAAAATATGTTTTAGATAGAGTACATGAAATAGTTAAAATATTAAAACTTACCTGGGAGTTGTACGTGCTTTATAGGGACACCTTCATCGTTCACCAACAATGTGTCATTAATGGTACCCGTGGAGCTGACACGTGTAGCTCCAGGAAACGCAATAATATAGTTGGCCATATCAGCTTGATCACTGCCAACACATTCAGCGGTTGGCTGGGTGTCTTCTTGGGCAGGGTGCATTTCTCGGCTGCCACCTAAAGGCGTAGAAGATGTATGAGAGGGTGGCTCGGAAATCTCTTTCCCTTGTGTCCCACTACCACCAACACCAAGTGCAGCAGGTGTCAGATAATGCTACATACAAAAGAATTTTTTTGTTATTTTAGTTAATGTAAAAATTAAAAATCAAACTATCACAATTCATCTCATGCAGAACAAAAAAAATATCCTTTTGATTTTTTATTATTACCTTATATTTTTCTAGCTGGGTCATAAGTTGTGTTATCCTCATTTCTATTTCAGGTGTTTGAGGCAAAGCATCTACCAAACACTCAAATTCCAACTTTGCTTTTCGTGCCTTTTTTCGCAGCAACAGCAATGGACATGGGGATGAAGAAAGCTCTTCCTCGTAGAGGGAATCATCAGGCGTACCATGGCTAAGTGTCTGCATATTTAAACAAAATTAATATTATTTCAATTATGTAAATAAATAAAATACCTGAAGATAGAGCAATGTTGGCACTTTACATGTTCTTCCGCTGGCCCCTTTCCACGATCATCCTGTCTCGGGGTTGTTCCTGTACTGCCCTGATCAGTCTGCCACATTGCAATAAAATTAGAAATTTGAAAACTTGAAAACAATATCTAACTTGAAAACACAAAACGAAAACTGAAATAATTTCTAAATTTACCTTTCTAATACATAAACTTTGTGCATTAAAGTAGCCCTGGAGTGGTTGAGTATAATTAAAAGTAAGGGTTGTAAGCCAAATTTGTATACTTACACCTTGCTAGTAGACAATTTCTGCAAAGTAGGTAGATTAGATGAGGCTAAAGAGATTTTCAGTGAAGCTTGGAATGGTATCCACTGATGGGGTAGTCGTCATAACTATATAATGGAAAATATGAAAAATAATAATAGCTCTAACTCTTATGTGTTGAAATCAACCAATTTGGCAATAACAGATAACCACGTGTTATCTATGGGAATATTTCAGGTCATGGATTCGAACCATGTAAGCTTGAATAGGCTTTTCACCCTGAGGATGGTTGATGTGAAAATTTCAAGCCGTAGGTGACTAATGTCTCTGTGATCTCAATCAAACGAGTAGATTTCTAAATTTATTTAATGCCAAAATTAAACCATATCCTTGATCACAAAATATCTTGAAATTAAATAGCAAAGCATAAAAATAGTTTCAAATTTTCAATGAAATTGCAAGGAAACCTCCACAAGCTGCTAGGTAAAAAAATATAGAGATACCAAAATAACACCTTGAACTAAGCTTGTACAGCTTGCTTGAGAAAGTACACTGAAAAAAACAGAAACAGCCAAAAACTGTTGTATGGCCTGCTGGAAAGCCTGCAGAGCCTGTTTATATGATTTTATGGAATTGCTTCATACATCTGTATAGAACTGTGCAGCACATGTGCATACTGCTGCATGTTGTTGAGATTTGCCTCAGCTGAATCCCTGCTCTCTCTCGGTTACATGACCGCTCAAGCATGATAGTATGGGTGAAAACCTCTACCTTGACCTGTCCTTATACTTTTAGCTGAGAATCTATTTTGAAATTACTCCTAGTCTAAGTCATGCAATGAGAAACAGTTTTTAGACTCGTATGATAAATATAAGACTTCACTTTTTTTACTAAAGTAAATTACAAAATACAATTACTTTCTCTTTTAATAGAACTACTTTTCAATAATGTATCAAACTACTTGCACATTCACACCAAACCTATGCATAAATTGCTTCCCAAGCTATAATTCTCAACTATTTGCATTTCTACATGTTGCAAATTTCATATTATGAAAGCCAAAAGACTTCAATCTTGTATTTTTCATTCTAAGTTTGTAGGAAACATGAATTGGAACTTATCGAGCACAACCTCTCTTAGAACAATAGATTTCAGATCCGCACATCATCATACTCACCATAAAACATTATGCTTCATTTAAGTTTTCAATATTATAGTCAATTATGTATTTTATTTCTATTTTGTGTTTGCATAAACATACAAGATCTATCTATGTCAAGGAACACAACATTCTTGAGGTTATCTTTTCATACCAAAATTACTCTCTAGACTTATGGTGTGACTTGTGGATCCATCCCATAGAGATGGTATATTTAGGGATCAGATAATAACAGAAACATAAAGATATTATTATCAAGTCTGAGGGGTGTAAGGTTCTAACTTCTCTAAGTAAAGCTTTCAGCAAACTGAAACCTTATCGTTTGGCTACAGTTCGGTGAGCTACCAAAGGTGTCGAGGACGTCCTCACATCCACTCTAGATGCAATCCATGTGAACCAGTGAAAACCTGATCCAACTAACAGGAAAGCATGAAAACCCTAGGAGAAATTCATTTAATCTACATTTTTCATATTATTCAAGTGAATTGTGCTTGAAAAACAATCACATCTATCTGATATGGATATTTTGATCTGGCCAGTATAAGCTTAGTGGCAATACTTGAAGGTCAGAATGAGTTGTACGTAGGCATGATAAGTCTAATAATTCCTTGACTGAGATTTCCTAAGTTGTGATCAGCTTATCGAACCCACAGCATCAACTTCATGAAGCATTTCTACAATGTCCTTGCAATGGCTCACTTGGATATGAATCTGTTTGGTTGCTCAAAATCCAAGGCACCTTTGGCTGAAACTCTGCCCTTCCCTCTCAACTAAAGAATATTGTCAACATATAGGGATATATTGCTAACAACATCACTACAATCAAAGAATATATTGACATGGAAAATCCTGATCACTTCACAATAAAAAATTAAAAAGCCCATTGGGGACAGATTGTCACAAATGCAATGGCCCACAAATAGAAAATTGATGGCAATAAAATTCATGTCATATATTTTCCAAATACAACCCCCTCTTCGACCCAGAAAATAAGAAGAAGAAATCCCTGAGACATCTTCTAGAAATCAAAATTAAATGTCCCTCCTGAATTCGATATCTCTATAGCAAAGGTAAAACGAGAAAAACCTTGGAGAACACCCTACTGGCGAGCTATGCAGTTGGGAGAAGAGAAAAAATTATATGACTAGAAATCCAATATCAACCAGTGATTTGAATCCAAGGAGAAGGAAAACTGTCTCTTGAACAGAAACGAGGAAATTGTCAAGGTAGATGGATGGTTACTGCACAGTATAAAGTTTATCAAATAATAAGACAAAACATAATACAAGATGTCAGTGCATCCATGATAATCACTTCCTTGATAGAGCTAAAAACCAGGTCTAGCAGAATAGAATGTCGCAGATAGATCAAATAGATGCAAATGTAAAGGATATGTATTTTGATTTCAAAAATATGTTAGTGTTATGGATCATGATAAAAGAAATTCAAATGTGAGATGCTTCCAACCAAATCAGAATAGATCAGTTTGCTACACTCGAGAAAATATGGCAAATGAAAAGACAAATATATATAGTCTGAGGAACATTCAAAAGGTGGACTCATTCACCAGGTTTTGAAAATTTGAGGGTGCCACTGGAGAAAAACACACACCAAAATCAGAGAGACTCCAGCCTAAATCTTTTCCAAATCTACCTCTAGGGCATCCTTGGGTTCGTGCAATTAGCATCAAGTATTTATTTTTTAATTTGTATTTCTTAATGACTTAGCTTGGTAAAAAAATGAGGCCACATGCTACAGAAATGCTAAATTACAAATATCTAAAATATAAATTGAAACATTCACCACCAAAATCTACCCTAGGAATTTGTAGAGACAACGCATAAGGAGGTGAAGAGTTACAAACATTGTTGAGCTACCATGTGAATTGAACAGCCTAGAAGAAAATTACAGACTTATTGAATCAACAAAAAAGAAGTGTTCCAGCAGTTTGCAACAAGAGAAGAGAAGGTTAAACTCCAAATATGCATAGAGAAGAGTGAATATCAGCTTGTGCTCATGGAAGCCCAAGATTATCTACCATTCTAATCACATTGCTCTAAATATTGTGAATCATGGAGAGACTAAGACCTCTAGATTTTAATCCACTTGCTGAATTGACATATTCTGTAACAAAGAGTTAGATTTTATCTATTTCCTTCTATTTCCTATTCTTTACATTATTAATTCTTTCAAATTATTTATATAGCATTTTCTTGTTATGATTTATTAAGTAAGCAACTTCCATAGTTTTTGCACTCTAATAGTGTCACAATTTTGTAGTGAGTCACAAAATTATAGAAAAAATTTGGTGCATCAAGTGGGATCAAAGAAAATTTCAGCTTTGGTTGAGAATTTGCAGAAGTATCAAAACTAATTCTCTCTTGCTAGTTGGGTTCCATGAGATCAATTCATGCGCAAGTGTGGTAGCAAGGAGACCTGAAAGAGATTCATTTGTTCTCTTGTCTATTGAGAGATGAGCAATGAGGCAGTGTCAAAAGAAAAGCTTGTGAATGGTAGTCTCATAGGCTTATAAAACTCCTAAGGATGCCGCCACGAAGAGATGTGAGGAACCAGGAATTGGAGGAATTGAGAAGGACAATTGAAGAATTAGAAACCAGACAAATTGGAGATGTTGTAGGTATAGCAGACTCAGAATCAGAGGATGTTTTGGTAGAAGAACCTAGTTGAGAATTTGATCTCATTTTTGAAAGATATAGGTAATATAAGGGTGGAAGTTTCATGCTATAATGGGTTTGAAAGTAAAGTCTCATACATTGGATAGGTGAACTCAATAGATACTTTGAGTATGAGAATGTCCAATACCCCAATATAGTTCGGTTTACAATAAATAAGTTGAAAGGGTATCCTGCACTATGTTGCAATGTTGTGCAAAATGGCAAAGTGGACAAGCACCATGAGAAGATTAAGAATTGGAAGAAAATGGTGAGTAAAATCGAGGACAAGTTCTTTCTTGTTGATTATGAAAAAAATTTATGCAGAGAAAGCACAAAATTTGAATCAAAAATAGATATCTATCTGGGAGTATACAAAAGAATTCTTCAAAATGACTCCCAAATTAGGACTAAAAGAACCACAGTATCAAAGCTTAGCAAGGTGTGTGAATGGATTGAAGGTCCAAATTCAAGATGAGATGAGTACCCATTCTTTCCAAATCATGGATGAAGAATATCAGATTGCTTCCAAGGTAGAGGAAAAGTTGAATAGGAAGTAGCAGTGGAATTGTAGAGGAAAAAATTTAGAAGCAAAGAAAGAGTAAAGGTTGTAAGGAGACATTCTAGCGAAGGGAGATAAGCTAAAGCATTAAGAAGTCGAATTTCCTAAGGAGAGAACCATGTGGCAAAGGCACAGAGTTTAGAAAAGGCAAGGATAAGTATGTCATTACTTTTTATAGGTATGGAGTAGACAGGCAGAAAGCATCTAAATGCCCATAGAAGCACAATCTAGGAAGAAATAATGAGGCCAGGACTCATGTCACATGGGCAGGTGAGGCATCAACTATGGGAGAAAATGTTTTAATACTTCAGCATGAAGAGGGTGATTTTTTTTTTTCAAAATGGCATTACTCAAACCTAAAAGAAGGCTACAAAAGTACATAAACAGAGGGAAATTTTTTAGAACTAAATTCCAAGTCCTAGCCTTCTACGTAAATGCTGCAAATTTATTATAGATGGTGGGAGTACAGAAAATTTGGTGTCCACTGAGTTGATCAATACGCTAAAATTAAACTGCATCTCCTATCCCAATCCATATTGGGTTTCATAGTTATAGAAATGTTAGCATGTCACTGTGACAGAGTACTGTTTGTTGAGTTTTCAGTTCAGCAACTTCAATGATCAATTATTATGTATGTGGCGGAGATGGGGGCATCTCATGTATTATTGCGAAGACCTTGGTAGTTTGATAGGAAGGTGTTGAATGATGGTATGGAAAATACATATGAATTGAGCAAAGATGGACAGCATTATAGTAGAGCAAATGGAAAAAGAGGAGACAACAACAACGGACAATAGTGATGCAGGGTGTAATGGCAAAAAATTGGTCATGTAATGTTGTGCTCAACCAAAGAATTTCTTAAGGAAGAAAGATAGGCAAAATTTTGTTTGGCCATAATTCCAAAGAAGTTACAAGAAGATAAGGAAAATAGTTATGTGCCGATGGAAACTCAACAATTGTTGAATGAGTTTGCAGAGATTGTTGCTGATGATATGCCAAAGGGAATACCTCCCATGAGAAGTATTTCACATTAGGTTGATTTGGTTCAAATATTAAGTCTACCTAATGAGGCTCCTTACAAAATGACTCCTACAGATTCAGAAAGCAAAGAAATATATAGGCAGGTGCAACAATTACTGAACCCATTTACAATTGCTTTCAATTTATACAACAAAATATGGAAAATAAGTTCACACATGTAACAAACAAAAAATAAGTTCACATTACCATTTTGCTTGCTGATGGAGGATGGGCCTGCAGTATTTTAGGAAGCTTTCTGGAGTTTCTTGCACGTTTCGCAGGCGGTTCTTTGCAGCAGGAGGCGTATAACCAGGAGGGTTTGAGTCGATTATGGAGGTGGAAATTAGCTGTAGTGATTACATGCAAGGGTAGCTGTAGTGATTAATGTAAAATTTTGAAAGGCCCGCGATTAATCTAAAACCTTTGAACCATAGGTTAATGAATATTCCACCATGTAATTTGTTTGAAATGCCTTTGTTGATATTAAAACCATAGTTTATGGCGGTAATGCTCCACCATATAAATAGGTATTAAAACCTTTCAAATGCCAACGTATAAAAACTTTGGAACTTAGGTTTGATTTAAACATGGCATATAATTTGTTTATTTCCCTTAAACATGGAATTAAGGTTTTGAATAAAAGCTTTTAGTTCCCTTATTAATATCACCCCATAAGCTTCCTTATACTCTTTTGTGTGTTTAATCAAACCTTTAACTTTAAGAACTTATAATGGCTAGAGGTTTCTATTAGGTGAAGGAGATCTAAATTTTTGGAAACATCACTATGTGGTATTTACGAGGTGGGGTAGGGTTCTTGGGAAAATAACAAAAGGGAAAAGCTTGGTACTAGAAATAGGATTAGAAGGATTAAAGTTAAAGATATGAAGATGAAATAAGATATTTTAATGATAATTTTCATGGAATATGTACACATGGATTAAATACTACATTAATGCTACCTGTGAAAAAATTATATATGAGACATATATCTAAGACTTTTATGAGTCAATGAATAAATAGGCATTGGACATCGGTGTTGGGTTATACTTCATTCTTCCACTTATTAGCAAAGGGATAGACATTGTTTACTTCCATGTCTGGTAAGGATGTCGAAGTCATCCAAAAATAGAATTGGTTCTCGAACAATATTTACATGTCATTAAAATAATGGTGACCCTATTATGACCCTCTCAAGGAAAAAGAGATTGTATAACCTATTCGAGTAAAGCTCCTTTCACTTCTTGTTGAATTTGTAAGGGGATAACTTTCATACTTATTGGGGACACTCTAGAGAAGTTCATTAAAATGAATGAAAGAACAAAATCTTAGACCACAAAAATTGTAGCTAAGTTGTGTAGAGATGGAGCTAACCAAGTTTTAGATTATTATGATATTCCCTTTAGGTGAATAAATTGATGTATTCATGGCCATGTTAAAATTGTTGGCCCATTGGGACACCCACAAATATTTTTGGGTGAAAAGGAAAGGAGACATAATGAATGATCCTCTAGAGATATGGGAACGCAAGATAAAAATATTATTTGAGCCTATGCTAGGAGTTGAGAAGAAAATATACCCTACCATTACCATAAATTCATTGCAAGGAAAGAGAGCCAATGGGCATGTCAAAATTATAGATTAGAAAAGGGGAGTCCTTGAAAATGATGTTTGGGCATAAATATTTTATGTGGAAAGATGATCAACTTGTATAGGAGATTGCTAGGAGATTAATATTCAAGCAAAGGAAAAATGTAAGTCATCATAGATCTCCTCCAATTGCATTTTGTTCTCATGGGTTGGTAGTGGATAACCCACCCAATTGTCTACCCCTTGACAAACAAACCTTCATGGAAAAAATTGAGAAAACCATAGTAGCAAGGGTTTTAATTTTGAAACTTTTCCACCCAAGGAATGTTTGATATGTATATGTATATATATATATACACACTAAGGGATAGGGAGGGTGGTCTTCCTAAGGATATGGGGGATATGAGGGTATCTTTTTTTATTATTAAGGTTGATGGAATTTCTTGGTTGGAGGTGGCAATGAGTAGGGTCATAATTCATATATCCTTTAATATATTAAAAAAAATCTCTTTGCAGTGAGGAGTAATGTTGATATAAAAGGTGGCCTAAAAGTAAACACCTCATCTATTATATTAAAATCCACCGTGTAAATAAGGTCATACATCCTTTTGGCTAAAAAAAAATCAAAGAGAAAGGTTAAATCAAGGAAGATGAAAAACATTAAGGGGCACTCAAAGTTGGGACTACCTATGGGGAATTTTAAAAATTATTATTAAGCCATTGAATGTAAACCCGACCTGCCCGAATGCATTTCCTTGAGTGCCATCGCACGACTCGATCGACCCGACCTGTACGAACGTGTTTCCTTGGGCGGCCTCACACGACAAGACCACACGACAAGACACGACCGGACCCAACGTCGCCGAACGCGTTTCGCCAGGCGCCATCGTTGACTCGGTGACCCGTACGAACGTGTTTCATGGGGGGGGGGGCCTCACACGTCGACAGGGCAGGAGCCGAGACCCAGCCTTCGCCGACGCGCTGGGGTTTCGCCGAAAGCATCACACGACTCGACCCGACCCGTACGAACATGTTTCCTTGGGCAGCCTCACACGACACGACTCAACCAGAACCAACTTGACCCGACCCGTAAGAACACGTTTCCTTGGGTGGCCTCACATGACACGACCCAACCAGACCCAACTCGACACGCCTGAACGTGTTTCCTTGGGCGGCTTCACACGGCACAACCTGACTCGACCAGATCACCCAACCCGACCTGCCCAAACCACGTGTTTCCTTGGGCGCCCTTACAATACGGCACGAACCGACGTGACCTTATAACCCGAACTCGTTTTTAGCTAATTGGGCGCCATCACACGACTCGAGCCGACCCGTACGAATGTGTTTCCTTGGGCGGCCTCACACGACAAGACCCGACCAGACCCAACCCGACCCGCTCGAACGCATTTCGTTGAGCGCCATCAGTACACGACTCAACCTGACCCGTACGAACGTGTTTCCTTGGGCGGCCTCATGACAAGACATGACCGAACGGACCCAACTCAGCATTGTACGAACGTGTTTCCTTGGGCGGCCTCACACGACACGACTCGACCAGACCCAACTCGACCCGACCCATACGTACGTGTTTCCTTGGGTGGCCTCACACGACACGACTCGACCAGGTCCAACTCGACACGCCTGAACACGTTTCCTTGGGCGGCCTCACACTGCATGACCTGACCCGACCCGACCCGCCCAAACCACGTGTTTCCTTTGGTGCCCTTATAACACGGTACGAACCGACCTGACCTAACCCGAACTCGTTTCCAACTAATTAGACACCATAACATGACTCGACCCGACCCGTTATACGAATGTGTTTCCTTGGGCGGCCTCACACAACAAGACCCGACCAGACCCAACCCGACCCACTCAAATGCATTTCCTTGAGCACCATCGGTACATGACTCGACCCAACCCATACAGACATGTTTCCTTGGGCGGCCTCACACGACACGACTTGACCAGACCCAACTTGACCCGACCCGTGCGAACGTGTTTCCTTGGGTGGCCTCACACAACATGACCCGACCAGACCCAACTCGACCTGCCCAAATGTGTTTCCTTTGGCAGCCTCACACAGCATGACCCGACCAAACCCAACTTGACCCGTCCGAACGTGTTTCCTTGGGCGGCCTCACACGACACGACCTGACCCGACCCGACCCAACCCTACCCGCCCAAACGTGTTTACTTGGGCGCCCTTACAATATGGCACAAACCAACCTGACCTAACCCGAACTCGTTTCCAGCTAATTGGGCGCCATCACACGACTCGACCCGATCACCAGACCTAACCCGACCCGCCCGAACGCATTTCCTTGAGTGCCATTAGTACATGCAGATTCAACCTGACCCATACAAACGTGTTTCCTTAGGCAGCCTCACACGACACGACTCGACCAGACCTAACTCGACCCGACCCGTACAAATGTGTTTCCTTGGCCGGCCTCACACGACACGACCTGACCAAACCCAAATCAACACGCCCGAACGCGTTTCCTTGGGCGGCCTCACACGGCACGACCTGACCCGACCCGACCCGACCCAACCCGCCCAAATGTGTTTCCTTGGGCGCCCTTACAATATGGCATGAATCGACCTGACCTAACCCGAACTCGTTTCCAGCTAATTGGGCGCCATCACACGACTCAACCCGACCCGTACGAATGTGTTTCCTTGGGCAGCCTCAAATGACAAGACCCGACCAGACCCAACCCAACCCACTCGAATGCATTTCCTTGAGCGCCATCACACAACTCGACACAACCCATACGAACGTGTTTCCTTGGGCGGCCTCACACGACAAGACCGGACCCTAACTTGACCCGACCCGACCCCGACCCGCCTCAACACGTTTCCTTGGGCGCCCTCACATGGCACGACTCGACCTGACCCACCCGAATGCATTTCCTTAGGTTCCCTCACACGACCCGACCCAAACGCGTTTGGGTGGGCACCCTCAACCGAAACGACCCGACCCAAAAACGTTTGAGCATGCGCCCTCAACCGAAATGACCCGACCCGAACGGGTTTGGCTGGGTGCCCTCAAACGAAACAACACAGTGCGCCCGACCGAATGAAGGCACAAGGGAGCAAACGGAAAATGGCCTGCACGAACGTGCATAAGGCACCCGTGCAGTCACAACTTAGCAAATTTGATATGGACGCCATCAAATTAAATGACCCGACCTGAACGTGTTTGGGCGGGCGCCCTCACATGGTGTGACATAGCGCGCATGACGAAACAAAGGCACAAGGGAGCAACCAGCAAACGGGCCGCACGAACATGCACAGGGCACCCGTGCGGTCACAAGTACTTAGAAAATTTGATACAGCCGCCCTCAACTGAAACGACCCGACCCAAACGCGTTTGGGTGGGCGCCCTCAACTGAAACGACCTGACCCTAACACGTTTTGGCAGGCGCCCTCAACTGAAACGACCATACCCGAATGGGTTTCGGCGAGCGCCCTCAAATGAAACGACCCTACCCAAATAGGTTTAGGCAGTTGCCCTCAAACGAAATGACACGGAAGGCTACCAAATCAAGGCACAAGGGAGCAAATGACAAATGGGCCGCATGAACATGCACATTAAGGCACTCGTTTAGTCACAACTTAGCAAATTTGATATGACCGCCCTCAAACGAAACGACTTGACCCGAACGCGTTTGGGCAGGCACCCTCACGTGCTGCGCACGACCAAACGAAGGCACAAGGGAGAAACTGGCAAAAGGGCCGCATGAACGTGCACAGGGCACCCGTGTGGTCACAACTTAGCATATTTGATACGAGCGCCCCCAACCGAAACGACCCGACCCAAATGCGTTTGGGTGGGCGCCCTCAACCAAAACGACCCGACCCAAACGCATTTGGGTGGGCACCCTCAACCGAAACAACCCGACCCAAACACATTTGGGTGGGCGCCCTCAACTGAAATGACCTGACCCAAACACATTTGGGCGGACGCCCTCAACCGAAACGACCCGACTCGAACGGGTTTGGGCGGGTGCCCTCAAACGAAACGACACGACACGCCCGACTGAATGAAGGCACAAGGGAGAAAATGACAAACGGGCCACATGAACGTGCATAAGGCACCCATGTGGTCACAACTTAGCAAATTTGATACAGCCGCCATCAAACGAAACGACCCGAACTGAACGCATTTGGGCGGGCACCCTCACACGGCGCGACACAGTGCGCACGACCGAACGAAGGCACAAGGGAGCAACCGGAAAATGGGCCGCACGAATGTGCATAGGCACCTGTGCGGTCACAAGTACTTAGCAAATTTGATACAGCTGCCCTCAACCGAACCAACCCAACCCAAATGCGTTTGGGCGGGCGCCCTCAACCGAAATGACCCAACCCGAACGTGTTTGGGCGGGCGCCCTCAACTAAAATGACCCTACCCGAATGGGTTTCGGTGGGCGCCCTCAAATGAAACGACCCTACCCGGACGGGTTTGGGTGGGCGCCCTCAAATGAAACAACACGGCGGGCTACCAAACGAAGGCATAAGGGAGCAAACAACAAACGGGCTACACGAACATGCACAAGGCACCCGTGCGGTCACAAGTACTTAGAAAATTTGATAAAGTCACCCTCAACCGAAATGACCCGACCCAAACGCATTTGGGCGGGTGCCCTCAACCGAAACGACCCAACCCGAACGTGTTTGGGTGGGCGCCCTCAACTGAAACGACCCTACCTGAATGGATTTCGGCGGGCGCCCTCAAACGAAACGACACGGTGAGATACCGAACGAAGGCACAAGGGAGCAAATGATAAACGGGTCGCACGAACGTGCACAAGGCACCCGTGCGGTCACAACTTAGCAAATTTGATACGACCACCCTCAAACAAAACGACCCGAACGCATTTGGGTGGGTGCCCTCACACGGTGCGACACGGCGCGCACGACCGAATGAAGGCACAAGGGAGCAACCAGCAAACGGGCTGCACGAACATGCATAGGCCACCCATGCGGTCACAACTTATCATATTTCATACGAGCGCCCCCAACCGAAACGACCTGACCCGAACACATTTGGGCGGGTGCCCTCAATCGAAATGACCCTAATCGAACGGGTTTGGGTGGGTGCCCTCAAAAGAAATGACCCTACCCGAATGGGTTTGGGCAAGCGCCCTCAAACGAAACGGCATGGCAGGCTACCGAACGAAGGCACAAGGGAGAAAACGGCAAACAGGCCGCACGAACGTGCACAAGGCACCTGTGCGGTCAAAACTTAGCAAATTTGATACGACCGACCTCAAATGAAACGAACCGACCTGAACGCGTTTGGGTGGACACCCTCACACGGTGTGACAGCACGCAGGATTGAACGAAAGCACAAGGGAGCAACTGGAAAATGGGCCGCACGAACGTGCACAGGGCACCCGTGCGGTCACAAGTACTTAGAAAATTTGATACAACCACCCTCAACACAAGGGAGCAAATGGAAAATGGGCACACGAATGTGCATAACGCACCCGTGTGATCACAACTTAGAAAATTTGATACGACTGCCATCAAACGAAACGACTCGACCCGAACACATTTGGGCGGGCGCCCTCACATGGCGCGACACAACGTGCATGACCGAACGAAGGCATAAGGGAGAAACCGGAAAACGGGTCACACGAACGTGCACATGGCACTCGTGCGGTCACAAGTACTTAGAAAATTTGATACAGTCACCCTCAACCAAACCGACCCGACCCAAACGCATTTAAGCGAGCGCCCTCAACCGAAATGACCCGACCTGAACACGTTTGGGTGGGTGCCCTTAACCAAAATGACCCTACCCGAATGGGTTTCAGTGGACGCCCTCAAATGAAACGACCCTACCTGAACGAGTTTGGGCGGGCACCCTAAAATGAAACAACACGATGGGCTACCGAATGAAGGCATAAGGGAGCAAACGACAAACGGGTCACACGAACGTGCACAAGGCACCTGTGCGGTCACAACTTAGCAAATTTGATAGGACCACCCTCAAACGAAATGACCCGACCCGAACATGTCTGGGCGGACGCCCTCACACGGCACGACACGACTGAATGAAGGCATAAGGGAGCAACGAAAAACGGGCCGCACGAATGTGCACAGGGCACCCGTGCGGTCACAACTTAGTAAATTTTGATGGTTAACATTTCTTTGATTTGCCCCAAACCATCGCAATACCGACGCTTTTCTCTGAATGTCACAATAGCGACACTTAGCCCTAAGTGTCACAAGACCGACTCTTTCCTCCACAACATCGCAAGTCCGACGTTTTCCCCCAAAACATCGCAAGTCTGATGCTATGCTCCCAACGTCGCAATAGCGACACTTAGCTCTAAGTGTCGCAAGACCGACACTTTCCTCTAATCCGTCGCAATTCTGACGCTTTTCTCCAAACGTCGCAAGATCGACACTTACCTCTAAGTGTCACAATACCGAAACTTGTCTCCAAACGTTGGTATAGCGACAGTTGTGGGCGGGATTTGAAAAATTGATAAAATTTGGGGAAATTTCCGACATTTGGTCAAAAGTGTCAGAATTTCCACCAAATGTACTAGTGCTCCTTTCAGTATCGCAAGCTTCCAACCTTCAACATGTTAAGGTCCTTTTCATACAACACCATATAGGAGATCCTTAGACGATACTCCAAGCGACTATTCTTACTCATCAACACAATTATGGTCTTCCCTTTTGCTAGAATCAAGAGTAAGTCTAGGTCCATCATCGACACAACTTGGGTTATCAAAAAAAATTATAACCTTGACACTAACGCATGATCATCCATCGACACCACTATAAGAAGCAACTTCCTAAACCATGAACCAAAATTTACCGGCGTTTCACTTGGAATCCTTGAAATTTCATTCAATCCTCAGTTGACATATTTAAAGGCACTCAACTCATTCTACATTTTTTTCTTCATCAAGAAATTCACTTCCTTCTCACTAAGGAAACTATTCAAGGCTCCCAAATCCACCAACATAGAAAACTTCCTTCCTAGCAAGTTCACCTTCACAAAACTTAAACCTAAATCCTTCTCATCTTTTGAATATTTCACCCCGTTCTTTCTTCTCACTTCCATAATCTTCTTGAATTATTACTCAATCAAAATCTCACCCGAATCAACCTTTGGTATAGTTGTTCTCTTGAGTTTCTTCATTTATGCATTCATTTGAGGTTCCTTCACAGAGGAACCTTCTTCCATAGTCAATGTATGTGAGGAGCTTGAACCTCATTTATCAATGGTAAACCATGTTTTTCCATGCTTCTCCTCCTTTGACTATTGCTTCACTTCACCCACTTGATGTTTGACTCCCTTAATTTTCACCAAGGAAGCCATCGTTCGTATTCATTCTTCCAAAGCCTTTGAACAAACTCCAAATTGTTCTTCAACTCGATTGGATTCATTACTTTCTTTCGGACAATCGTCTTCACGATTAAGAAATTTTTCCTTAATATTTTCTTCAAGTACTTCAACACATTCCCATAGACTTATTCGCTCCTTCCTTAAGTGAACTCATTCATCCATGAGGTCTTAGAGTCCATAATCACATTGTTTTAGTTGAGCCTCTAAAGAATCATACCTCTATACCTTTACCTGAAAAGTGTCCAGGTACTTCCGTAGTTCCACTATCTTTACTTCAGTGTGATTCATGTTCTCCAAGACCTGCACAAATCCATCATAGTGTTGCTTCCATCTAGCTTCCCGTGAATCGACTACCTTCATTATATCTTAACTTCATTGAGAAACCTCCATATTTTCCCCAATAATACTTCTTCCAACAAGTCACAAAATATGTTGTTGCACTAGTGGTATTTGTACCATTGCCTTCATCCTCAACTAAAACTGATTCAAAAAAAAACTCTACCAAACAAAGTCTCTCTTGAAACTTCAATTTGGTGCTCCCACTTTGATCAAAGTGGCTTGTGATACAAAATTTCATGACCCCATGATGATCTCACTAATTAGACTACTAAGGGTATGCGCACCTGTCAAATTTTGTCACAAGGTGTTGATTTTGTAGCATTGCAAAGTGTTCCAAGTCTCATATTTTTAGAGGAGGCTTGGACATCAATATTCCAGAGAACCCAGAAACTGTTTGTGGAAACTCCACTTGACTCATGCTTTATTAAAATAATTAATTATTTTAAAGTGATCCCTAAGTCTAAACTTAGGAAAATCAAATAATTAAAGGTTATTAATAAAGCAAAGTGTCAATCTTCTAGAAAATGAAGATCAATTCATGTTTTAATCTCAACCATTGATTACAGATCAAATCTAAGCCATTGATTCATCAACGAGAATATTATAAGAGAAGGCTTGAGGGTCATTTGGAAAGTAAGTCGGGCACACACTCAATACCCAAAGGAAATTGATTTTGAATCAGTAGAATTTGATTTCAGAGAGAGAGGCTATAGAGGCGGATTTGCAAAGGCAGAAGGAGGAAGGGCAAGTCAGCATAGGAAGAAAAATGCAGGAGGAGGACGTAGAGGGGACAACGCTAAGCGGTAGCACTAGTCCTCCACACATAGTGATGTATTCCAGCGCATTGATTGCGCAGAAGACCATGAAAAGTGACGCAGAGGGAGAAAGGGTGCCTCCTGTGTGTCAGAAATTCTTCTTAAGGGTTAGGAAAATTATCTTAGGTGTATTCTATACATCTACTCATCAAATTTATGTAAATTATTTCCACTGATGAAGAATAATAGAAACCCTCATCTATTGCATCGGTTTTCTTGCATTGGGTTTTTCCAGGGACAATTGTCCAAAAATAACCATGTTCATGCGATTGTTTCTATTGTGTTATATGCATTCTATTTGATTTTATGCTTATGATTAAGTGAATATTGCAGTTTTGTTTATTTCATAATTTATTGGAAATATTTGTAAATAAATTATCATAAATAAGTAGGTGAAATAAATTAATCACTACAGTAGTATTTCAGCTTGAAAATTTCACTTGGTATTAGAGAAAAATACGAGAAATAGAAGAGGTGGTTCTGCAATGGAACTAAGGTCCAACAACAATGCAACATCAACTCAAAAGGGTTCACGCAGTCCTCCAGAACACATGGAGGAATAGAGGGATCATGACGTTTCAGTTTTGGCGTCTAGAGTAGAAGAAGATTTTTCTTGTGTTTCAAACATGGCCTCTCCAGGGGTCTGGTATATTGACAGTGGAGCATCTGATCACATGATGGGAGTTCGAGAATGCTTCTCAAACTACTAGGAAGAGAAGATGAATTTTCAGATCACGATGGGAAACAAGGCCAAGTGTACCCCTATTGGAAGAGGAACCATAATATTTCAAACAGAAGCTGGTAACAAGCCTCAGGCCACCAATGCACTGCATGTACCAAGATTGGGGATGAACTTTCTCTCAGTGTCTCATCTTCATAACAAGGGTTACAATGTGTTCTACCTTAAGAGACAATTCCTTGTCTATGGAAAGGAATCAATTCTTAATACATTTTTAAAAATGTGTCACAAAAGTAATTATATCAGGTGGTCTTCATTCAATCCCTTTGGAAACTAATTCTTTAAAACCCTTAACAATATGGTATAATGAAAGACTCTACAATTCCATTAACTGCTGATATCTGAATGGAAAAGAAGAACTGTAGAAGAAACTCAAAATGATATGTTGTAACACAGAATCTATCACTTTAAATTTCAGAATGAATTTATGGAGAGAGGAAACTCAAAATAATATGTTGTAAACACAAAATATATTACTTTTAAGTTCCAAAGAGAATGTGTGAAGAGAGAGGAGTTGGAGTGAAGGAACACAAATTAAGGTTATTTAACTCTTACTCACAGATGTAATTAAGAGACCGGCGGCTACTTTACTTCACTTCATTCCAGGAAGAAGGAACAAAAAATGACACATGAAAAATGAATCACCATCAACAGTTCTAGGAAACTTGGTGCTTCTTTCATTAATTCCTCAGAAAGGTAAGTATCAAAGCTTTAGTCTTCCAGAGGTCCAAAACTCGAACCCTTTATTCTTTCTTTCTATCTTTCTTAAATACATCAAAAATAGTTCGTAACTGTTAAAACTTCTTCTAACTACTTTGACTACCTAAATTGTTAAAACTACTTATTACATTGCAATTGAGGACATCACTCTAGCTTCGATCTTAACAGACAAAGAAAATAAATTAAAACTTGGAATATTATTCTATTTGTTGAATCTGACTTTTAGTTGATGCATCTCCCTAAATTTTTCATGTGTCTCCCTGATAGATCGGACATCCTTGCCCTACATTTCTTCCAGAGTTCAATATTTGTATTTTCTGCTTGTTGTCATGTCTTTTCTGCTTCTGGTTCGGTATTCGAACAGTTCTGCAATAACGCATCCTTGCCCTACTTGACCCAGTTGTTACGTTTCACCCAAGGTTATCATGTCCCCTTCTACCCAACTCTGCCTCTTCTAATCATTCCTGTTGTGTTCCGTCTTCTCTTCTCCTTTTCTTTGCATCGGGTCACTTACTCGAGTCCACTGCCCGCGTCCACGTTCTTCATAAAACCAACGCAACTGCACATAATCTTGGACTTTCAATAAATTCAAATTAAACTTTGAATGGTATCGCGTCCGCCTTTCCATCGCATTTCGGCCTTCGACATTTATAACATACTCCTTAGCGCCATTCCTCCTAAGCTTGCGATGTGCGAAGTGCGATGAGCAGAGGGTGACATGGCAGGATGGAGGTGGGGCCGCCCACAAATCATAAAATCGAGATTTTTGTTATGAAACACGAGAGGTAAATGTTAAAACTTGTGAAGTGCGATGTGCGATGGCGGGAAGGTGGTGTGGCAGGACGGAAGTGGGTTCGCCCGCAAATCACAAATCAAGAGTTTTGTTATGAAAAGTGGGAGGTAAGTGTTAAAACTTGCAAAGTGTGATGTGCGATGTGTAATGGAACTTATGGCCGACGCGTGGCTTCTCTTCACAACCTCCGATCTATTAACTCTCTTGCATATTTATTTGTGATATCCATTCTCAACCACTTATCTCTAACTTATATCTCGCGATCTAATCTTGTATGTCCATCTGACTTGCATTTCAGTGCTATGATCTTTTTCATCCATCTCTCCGCTTCAATTCTGCACTTTGATCTTGACTTTCTATTTTTCCCTTTACACTTCCTCCAAAATTCCTAAGTTTTTAAGGAAAATACGCCATTTCTCTACCTTTGGGAAATCTATACGATTTCTTAAATAATGAACATTGTTTCATTCAACAGGCTCGCATATGTTCCTTTGACGAATACATGATCTTAATTACTATTTTTTTTTTCCTCCACGGTGTAACCTTCCTGAGCTTTTTTGGTATACTATAGAGCTAGTCCCTCATGATCTTGCGAATAAGCCCGACTTGACCCTGACCTATGTGCAATGTTCTGAACGCATCAATTGGCCCGACTCTACCCGCCTTCACATATCCACACATAATTTTAGTACACCAACCTGTAAATCAAAATTCTTCTTCGACATACAAATTTTTACATTTTCTAACATATATGCTTTTTTGGTGTTTTGAAAAATATTTCAAAAGTAAATGTAAATGAGCCACAACATCTGGCTCCACCTAGGGATAGTGTTTTTTTTCACGGAAGTGCTAAGAACCGTAGGTTAGTGCCTTATCCATTGGGCATGGAGTCAAATATTTCTTGGTGACATATGAACAATCAGAAATCTAGTATTTATAGTTGTGGAATGCTAACTTTTAATGCTCGAAATAATGATTCAAATACTTCACATTCACAGGAACCTGTAGGGATTCTCCATGTAAATCTTCTAGGATGAAAGTATTGTTTGATCTGCCTTCAGAAATTCTATACGAACCATACTAGAGAAGGTCAAACTTACCATGCTTTCCTTAAACCTCCCTTCTGGTGTCCCATTTTAATACTAAATATCCTTCTTGGAACAAGATTTCTTTTGCTTTTCTATCAAATATGGACTTCATCTTTTCCTGATAAGAAATGAAGTTATCTCTCACTTTGTTTCTGTTTTCACTTGATTCAATCAATTTGTTCAGTCTTCTCATTAGAGCATTAAGTTCCTCCTGAGCTTCTTAAAGGAAATAAATCACTGTTATGGCCAACTGAGTAGGAAATAGTGTTTGTGTTCCATAAACCAATTCGAAAGGTGACTTGCTAGTAGACCTCATGGTGGTTACTCAGAATTCCCAAAGAGAAAACTTCAAATTTGAATCCAATTCTTTCTGATTTTCGATGATTTTCTTCTTTAGGATCCTGACCAATGTCTCGTTTGAAGACTCTGTTAATCCATTCCTTTATGGATGGTAGGATGTGGAATGTTATAAAATTACATTATATGTTTGACAAAAATTAATGAATTGAGCATAATTAAATACCTCAGCATTATCAATTACAATTTTGACTGGATAGCCAAATGTTCTCCTCCAGAAACTTCATCACCAATTGGTCATTTTCTTTCTTGGTGGGGATTTCTTCAACCCACTTTGTGAAGTAATCAGTAGCAATTAGAATCCATTTGAATTTCCCGCTTGATGGTGGATTGATCTCTCCAATAAATTCCAGTCCCCACTGCCTGAAAGGCTCTTCTATGTGTAGAAATTTGAATAACTGATATGTTATCCACCGATATTCTCTTGATCACACACTATTTTATCTTCATGCACAATACATAATCTCTTCTACCATTGATCATCACATGCGGTAATAAAATCAATTGCATTCACACATTAAAGCCATAAAAATTCACACATATATATGAACACAGTATGTAATGGGAAAGATTAAAGCTGAAAACCCCAACTATCTGTATATTATATCTGTCATAGAGATCATGTAAATATCATCATACAAAGCTCCTCACAAGCTCTCAGCACAATCTCCACTTGCTACACACTAATCAAGCTTGATCTTGCAAATCCCATACACCGATCTTTGCCAGCCTTTAGCCTGCCTCTACTGTGCAATCCCTGCTGAAGAATGCCTCTTGATGAGTTAAAATTACCCCAGCCTTGTTCACGCAGTCTTTATAGGCATCTCTACTGAGTGTTGGATGCAAACCATGCATCACTTATAGTCACAACTGATAGTCACACTTGCCCTTTCACCTATCTCTGCACTAGTCTCCACTGAAACTATCCATGCATTGAAGTTAACTGATGTATTCCTTAGTTGATTAATGAGTTTATAATTAGTGAATTAATTAATAATTAATTCACACCACTCTCACTAATTGTATCAATCAGTTAAACTAGATACAAATAGCTCAACTATGTTTAGATTAGTTAAATTGAACACAACTCCATTAACTTCCTCAATCAACTCCACCAAACTTTGTCACATGAGTTCTAACTGAAGTATCCATGCAATAGCTCCACATAACCCTTAGTAATAGCGTAATTTCTTCTGTCAGCTCCTGTGCCACATCTGTGCACTTAACTGAAGTGCTCCAAGAGAATAAGATAATGTTTAGAGTCCAAATATTATTAAGAGCTAATAATATTCGACATATCTATTTTTAGACTGGAAATCTAAAAATAGATTCCACCCAATATGTCTAAAAATAGAAGTCCATCTATTTTTCCAACTTGACCAACCATCCACAAATAGCATCTCGCAACTCATAGAATATGATCCATATGTCTAAAAATAGACTTTGCGACAAAAATCACCTGTGTGGCCCCCACCTAGTTTTGGTGATCACTTTCCAACTAGGATCAGGAATGATGTTTCAAGATGCCTCCTTCACTGTTTCTTGTTGCAATCTTCAACACTCCCTCTCAACAAGAAAGGACTGTCTTTGCATGCGACATGAAACTCCATGCATTCGCCCTGCAACCTTCACAAGCGCCATGCAACTCCATGCATCTGCTCTGCAACTCTTCTGAAATTGAATAGGCTCCAAACAACTCAATCAATCTGATGCATCTATCATCAAAGTCTTCGACTTCTGCTGGTACCAACTGCACATGTCATCAGGAACCACTGCGCTGTTGAACTCTTGCACCCATGCACTCTTGCACTTGTTGTCAACTCTGATCCGCGCTCCAGTATCCGACACTGTCACTTTGATCTGCCTGCATCAATCCAACTGATCATGCTACTGCTGCGCTGTGGGCACCTCGTAGCCAAGTTCAATTCATGAGATCCACACCATCTCATGAATCCTGCCCAGAAATCTCCTCTTGGGATTACTCATGCATGTCGCCCCACCTCTCACCTGGTGGTATAGCTGCATGCACTCCCTCTGCCCATCTGGCACGAAATTTCTCTGCATGAGTGGTTTCTTCCACTCCATGATCCTCATCTTATGGCTGCTCCACATCCTGAAGTTCACTCTTACCTACATGCAAAACTTGCTCCCTCTCAAGCGTCAATTGCATGTATTTCTTTCACTTCCCAACAGTAGGAAGCTCCGTAGACATCCCGTCTAATTCAAGTCTGTAGAGATTCTTTGCTCGAATCCCAACCTTCCTGACTTGTCCTCCCTCATCCACACTAACTCCTACACTCCCAAGCTCATCCCTGCAGTGGACAAACTTTTTCAAGTATACCGAAATAGTGTCATTCTTCTCCATTTTTATTTTCTTGAGTTTATCCTAAAACTCAACCACTTCAATGCTTTGCAATTGCTCCAATGATCAATATCGCTCTGATACCATGTAGAAATTTAAATAACTGATATGTTATCCACTAAGATTCTCCTGATCACACACTATTTTATCTTCATGCACAATACAAAATCTCTTCTACCATTGATCATCACATGCGGAAATAAAATCAATTGCATGCACACATTAAAGCCATAAAAATTCACACATATGAACACAGTATGTAATGGGAAAGATTAAATTTGAAAACCCCCAACTATCTGTATATTATATATGTCATAGAGATCATGTAACAATCATCATACGAAGCTCCTCACAAGCTCTCAGCACAATCTCCACTTGCTACACACTAATCAAGCTTGATCTTGCAAATCCCATGCACCGATCTTTGCCAGCCTTTAGCCTGCCTCTACTGTGCAATCCCTGCTAAAGAATGCCTCTTGATGAGTTAAAATTACCCCAGCCTTGCTCACGCAGTCTTTATAGGCATCTCTACTGAGTGTTGGATGCAAACCATGCATCACTTATAGTCATAACTGATATTCACACTTTCCCTTTCACCTATCTCTGCACTACTCTCCACTGAAACTGTCCATGCACTGAAGTTAACTGATGTATTCTTTAGTTGATTAATGAGTTATAATTAGTGAATTAATTAATAATTAATTCACACCACTCTCACTAATTGTATCAATCAGTTAAACTAGATACAAATCTCTTCCTCTTGATGTATTTTCTTCAAATTAACAGCAACATCATTTGAATCAAACAGTCTCTCAAGAGGAACCAAACCTTTAGGGAGTACATTATCTTTCAACTGAATAATCTTCTGATCACCTATTGAATCCTTGAAATGTATTACCTCTGTTTTTTGTTCTGTTTGTTCTTCTTCTTGATCTAACTCAGCATCTTCAAAGTTTCCAATCATTGTCAAGAAATGATTTATCTACTCATCGTCTTCAAACACCTGCCAATGTTTCACATTATCAGGAATAGAGGGTCTATTTCTAATTTCAATCTCATACCTTAACCTTGGATTCATAGGTGGCTTGAAGGTGCTAGCTGCAACTTCTAAATAATATGCCAATCTATTCTCCTCCCTCGAAATAAACTGAAGATTGAAAAATTCAAAATAGTTCTCTATCAGATCCCAAACTTCATTCCTATATTATCTTAATCTCAGATGCTTGGTTTGACAATGATGTTTAATCTATCTTATTATAAATTTAGAGTCACCAAAAATTGAAATACATTGAACTCCCATATGTTTAGAAACTTGAAGGCTAATGATCAAAGCCTCATACTCAGCTACATTTTTTGTTTAATCAAACTCTAACTTGAAAGAAAAAGGCATGAGCTTACCTTCTGGCAATATCAGCAAGAATCCAACTCCTGTGCCTTCCTTGGAGTAGGCACCATCAAAGTAGCATTTCATTATTTACAACTGTTGAATAGAGTTGCTTCCCTGTGTCTTCAAAAAAAATTGCATCTTCACGCAGCATGAAACATGAAAGATCTTTTGTTTCTTGACTATAAATAGGGGAATTTCCTGCATCTTTCTTGGTAGTGGTCTTCACGAACCTTGTTTCCCTGTACAATCAACTTTCTTCCCCATTGAAAATAGGAATTATAGAATAAGTGAAATCCAATTTTAGAACACCTCCCAAATTTACTCCCAATATCTTGACAGGAGCATTCCAAACCTGGTTGGAATGTCAGCAACAACTACATCCATGACTATACTCTTTTCTGGAATTTGTGCCAAAGAAACTACTACATATCTAATTAACCCCACACATTTCACCCTTTTTGAATCAAATGAATACAGATCCATGTAAGGTTTGGTAATCTGCAAGTTTAGTTCCTCCATAACAGACAATGGCATGATATTATGGGATGCACATGATTCCAGCATACAATTATGGAGAGTAAAATCATGAAGCAACAGAGAAATATAGAATGGTGGAACAGAAGGGTCTACTTCTTCTACATGAGGACTAAAGGTGACCACTGGCTTTTCTTCTTGTAATTTCACAATGTCACTTATATCTTCAATCTGTGTGATATTAATAAATTCTAAAATCTCTTTCTTATAGACTAGTATTTTAGCTAATTCTAGAAGAGGTACCTGAATTTTTACCTTCTCCAATTCTTTTTTCAAACTGAAATCATGAGTTTGTTTAACATTCTTTTCAGGTTCTTCTTCACCCTTTCTATAATTTTCCTCTTGTTCGAGTAGAGGAACAACTCTCTCCAAAATATTAGTATCAACTGATTTTCTCTGGGAAGGTTCACCCTCCTGCACATATGTTCTGTTAACTGAATTTACAAGTTGCTTCCCATTACTAACTTGTTTTATAGGGTCCTTTTGTTGTGGAGTTTCCATTGGAGGAGGAATATAATCTTGTTGTTCACCTTCATTATTCTGCACTATAGATCTCTTTCTAGACCTTAAATCATATTTTTTTATGTAACTCGGCTTGCATGAAATCTCTGAATTTCCTACATTATTCATCCATTTCATCTTGATCAAAAGATACTTCAGCTTCAGCATATTCTCCCTCATAATCTTCCTCTTCATCCTCTTATATTGTGTACATAGTAGATATTTGATCTTCATCTTCCTTTTGGTCATCTTCTGCTGATTCTCCGAGTGTTGCTTCTATATACAATGGTGCTTGTACCTGGTCTTGGTCTTTTCATTCCCTCTGCAAAATTTGCAGGGGTTGTCTTCTGAATTGAGGATTAAATCCTCCTCGGTTTTTTTGTACTTGTATTTTGGATTTTTTGTTTTCCAATTGCATCTTAACTAGCTTATTTGAAGAAAAAAATTATCACCCTTGTCATATCTTCAATTTTTTGATCTTCTGATGATTCTTCTTTTGCTTTCCCCTTCTCCTAGACTGGTTGTTTCCCTTTCGCCTTCCCTGTTGCAGTCATATTAGCTTCAATTTCTAAAGCATCTGTCTATATCTTCTCTATAGTAGGGGATATCCTTTCTCTAAGTGTGAACTAAAATCGGCGTCAAAAACCGCAGCGAAAACTACCTTTGCTCCAACAGGAGGGGGCTTCATTTCTACAGGCAAAATGTTATACAATTTATTGAACCTTTTGATAAAATCTGATATATTCTCATCTGGTTTTCTTTTGATCGCATTGAATTCTATTAGTGAATATCCATGATCTCTTTTTTCACCCCATCTCTGAGTGAATTGATTTTCCAGTTCTTCCCATGTATTAATAGAATCATTTGGAAATCCCTTAAACCACTTTCTAGCCTCTCGATCCAGAGACTGAAAAAAAAGCCTCATTACAACATCAAGATGTTCTAAATTCATATTTTAGCAAAATTAAAAAACACAGGCAAGTGTTTTTCTGCAGTTATTTCATCTTCTCCAGTAAAACGTAGGAGTAATTTAAGATATTCTTGAGGCATTGCATTCATTGGTTTTGGAAGGTTAAGTGGAGCATATTTGTTCAACAAAAAGGCTGGTGTTGCCATGTTTGCACCTTGATTTACTGTTCCTTGGTTAGATGCAGTCGACAAACCTGTTGTGAAAATGAACGGAATTGGAGGTAAAACTGATATTGGATTGGGTTGATGGACAATGGCAGAGGGACCAGCAACTGGATTTTGTTGAGCTTGAGTAAAATTAAAAGAAACAGGCTCAAAGGAGTGTTCTTCCAACTTAGGTTCTTGAAAATAAATTTGTGTGAAAGGTGAATCTTGTTCCAAGAAAGAAAGTACTTCAAATATATCTTCAAACAAATGATTACTAGAACTACTTCCAGGAGCTGACAATGTAGAACTAGGTGTTGAGGGGGTTTTGGGTTTCTGAACCCTTTTAGGGACCAATATTTTAGCGTCTGAAAAAGCAGGGAACTTTTAGTGTGAGGTATCTGACCTCGTGTGAGGCCTTTTATGAGCCAGAATTCTAAGAATAACAAACACAACCAAATATTTCCTCCTCACAGAGCAACCAGAGGAAATAATGTGAAAAACCCAGGGAAAATAAATTCATCTCTTCAACCCCGATAATGGTGCCAGAAAATATTGTATCTTAAGAGACAATTCCTTGGTTGTGGAAAGGAATCAATGCTTAAGACATTTTTAAAAATTTGTCACAAAAGTAATTATATCAGGTGGTCTTCGTTCAATCCCTTTGGAAACTAATTCTTTAAAACCCTTAACAATATGGTATAATGAAAGACTCTACAATACCATTAACTGCTAATATTTGAATGGAAAAGAATAATTGTAGAAGAAACTCAAAATAATATGATGTAAACAGTGAATCTATTACTTTTAAGTTCCAGAGAGAATGTGTGAATAGAGAGGAGTTGGAGTGAAGGAGCGCAAATTAAGGTTATTTAACTCTTACTCACAAATGTAATTAAGAGACCGGCAACTACTTTACTTCACTTCATTCCAGGAAGAAGGAACACAAAATGACATAGGAAAAACGAATCACCATCAACAGTTGTAGGAAACTTGGTGCTTCTTTCATTAATTCCTCATAAAGGTAAGTACCAAAGCTTTAGTATTCCAGAGGTCCAAAACTCAGACCCTTTCTTCTTTCTTTCTATCTTGCTTAAATACATCAAAAACACTTCGTAACTACTAAAATTTCTTGAAACTACTTTGGCTACCTAAACTATTGAAACTACTTATTACATTTCAGTTGAGGACATCACTCTAGATTTTATCTTAATAGACAAAGAAAACAAATTAAAAGTTGGAATATTATTATGTTTTTTGAATCTGACTTGTTGCTGATGTGTCTCCCTGAATTGCTGATGTGTCTCCCTGATAGATGGACATCCTTGCCCTGCATTTCTTCCAGAGTTCAATATTTGTCTTGTATGCTTGTTGTCATGTCTTTTCTTCTTCTAGTGCGGTATTCGAACAGTTATGAAATAACGCATCCTTTCCCGACTTGACCCAACTGTTACATTTCAACCATGGTTATCATGTCCCCTTCCAACCGACTCTACCTCTTCTACTCGTGCTTGCTATCTTCTGTCTTCTATTATCCTTTTCTTTGTGTCGAGTCACTTACCCGAGTCCACTGCCTGCGTCCACGTTTCTTCATAAAAAAAACGCAACTGCAAATAATTTTGGACTTTCAATAAATTCAAATTAACCTTTGAATGGCATCGCGTCCACCTTTCCATCACATTTCGCCTTCGGCATTTATAACATACTCCTTAGCGCCATTCCTCTTGAGCTTTTGATGTTCGAAGTGCGATGAGCGGAGGGTGACATGGCAGGACGGAGGTGGGGTTGCCCGCAAATTGCAAATCATGAGTTTTGTTATGAAAAACGGGAATTAAGTGTTAAAACTTGTGAAGTGCGATGTGTGATGTGCGATGGCAGGAAGGTGACGTGGAAAGACAGAGGTGGGGCCGCCCACAAACCACAAATCGGGAGTTTTGTTATGAAAAGTGAGAGGTAAGTGTTAAAACTTGCAAAGTGCGATGTGCGATGGAACCTATGGCTGACTTGTGGCTTCTCTTCACAACCTCCGATCTATTAACTCTCTTGCATCTTTATTTGTGATATCCATTCTCGACCACTTATCTCTAACTTAGATCTCGCGATCTAATCTTGTCCATCCATCTAACTTGCATTTATGTTCTATGATCTCCGTCGTCCATCTCTATGCTTCAATTCTGCGCTTTGATCCTAACCATCTATTTTTCCCTTTACATTTCCTCCAAAACTCCTAAGTTTTTAAGGAAAATACACCAGTTCTCTGCCTTCGAGAAATCTATAAAAT
Source organism: Pinus albicaulis (assembly GCA_034641835.2). Taxonomy (NCBI): domain Eukaryota; kingdom Viridiplantae; phylum Streptophyta; class Pinopsida; order Pinales; family Pinaceae; genus Pinus; species Pinus albicaulis. The sequence continues at coordinate 345,264,684 of CM076581.1, read as the reverse complement.
TTCTTCAATAATAAACATTGTTTCATTCAACAGGCTCGCATACGTTCCTTTGATGAATAAATGATCTTAATTACTATTTTTTTTTTCTCCATGGTGTAACCCTCCTGAGCTTATTCGATATTCTGTAGCACTATGTTGGAAATACTGAGAGGGGGGGTGAATCAGTATTCCTTTCAATTAGAGCATTAGTTAATCTTCAATTATTATCAGTGTTTGTACAATGATAGCAGCAAACAAGAGGAACACAAATGCACACAGTTTTTAAGGTGGAAACCCACTCTAGGACAAAAACCACCTAATGCTTTTCTAATAATTCTTTAATATTCAACTCCAATTGAAAATAAAGCTCCAACTTCCTAGAATCTAGAAAAGCATTCTTCTCCAGCTCCCACTGGATGGACGCTCCAATGCCCGAGATTCTTCAGTAGTCAACTGAATGGATGCCCCAACACCCAGTGAGCTACAACTCACCCTAGCACCACCCTACCACCCTATAGAAGAATAAAAGAAGAATGGACTCCCGTACTAGGGAAAATGGTCCACTTTACAATGATATAGAATGATGTAGAAGAAGAAGATATACTAGACCATAAACCCAACTTTGACACAACCACCTAATGATGATCCTAGACCTCCCAACACTGCCTCTTCAACCCTTGGTAGATAGATACTAGTACAATTTGTACAATAATGTATTTACAATGACTAAGTACAATGATACCTTTACAATGATTGTATGCAGTTCTGCCCACTTGAAGACTTCATATGATGAACTTCTTGCTGCTATTATGCACCTTGGTTTCTGCTCTTTTCAGGCTACCCTCTACTGCACCTTGATTTTCTTTGCTGCCGTAGAAAGTCTGGTCCTTTGCAACCCTTGACAACATATGATCTAGCTTTTTCTTGCCTTTTAGGAGCTCGATATTGAATCTGGTGTATCTCTATTATTTCAAATCATCAATATCTGATTTTTGGTCCTATATTATTCCTCTAAGTCTTATTTCCAATGCTACATATCTGACCCAATTTGGATTCTTCAAGAAAGAGTTATGCCCAATCTCTCACAATACCCTAATTATGGATTGTTTCAGCATAGCACACTTGTACGGCGTGCCACGTGTCACTGTTTGTTCATTTGGCTCTGAAATTGATA